>JAWUZG010000034.1:7927500-8007500 GCA_036785705.1 Acanthornis magna
CAGAGACACTTTTCTATATATAAATTGCACTAGTTGTTCATAGAAACATACCTTTGACAGGTTCTTTTTTATTAGTTTCTTCAGAG
Source organism: Acanthornis magna (assembly GCA_036785705.1). Classification (NCBI taxonomy): domain Eukaryota; kingdom Metazoa; phylum Chordata; class Aves; order Passeriformes; family Acanthizidae; genus Acanthornis; species Acanthornis magna. The sequence continues at coordinate 7,927,587 of JAWUZG010000034.1, forward strand.
AACTGACAAAGAAATCAACAGGTATATATGCATAGACATGAACTGCTGATCAGATGGCACTACCAGCAAAATCCCCACATGCATTTCTCTGGAGATCTGAACTAGTAAACTGAAACTCACAAAATTTGCAGTTTATGCCTTCAGTGCCAGGAAAACACTGTCTCAACAACTGGTATATCTCCACTGATTTTGAATCTTCTACTCAAAGGTAAAATTTCCTCATGATGCTTCTCGCCCTTTGTCATTGATTAATTTCTTTCCATATGTGGAAAATCATATAAATTGACTTCACAGGCAAAAATGTGTCTAACTGTCCTTTAGGATCTAATCATGTAGTCCCTAATCTTGTGGGTCTTCTGTCACACATGCAGTATTCTGCTGGTCGTGAAGCAAAAGCACAATTCTCCTGTCCATTATTAGTAGAAAATGTTGCATATATTGTGATCAGAACAGGGGCCAATGAAAGGATAGAGGGGAAATGCCTTCTGGATTACCTAGCTCTCTGCTGATAACCAGAAGACATGCATGAGCAGACTGAGAAGAGTAACATTATCCTTCTCCTTCTCCCTATCCTTCTTATTTCCCTGTTTGTGAATTACATCCAGAAGTTCACTCTTACTGCGGCCTTGAGGGCCTTTTGAAACTGTATCAGCAGGCTTGATGCCCCAGCCTCTCACCTTATTGACTAAATAATGTTAGAACTGCATGTCTGTAGAGACCACAGGTCTGACCAGACTATGAGTTTTAATTAGGAATTGCATTGTATTTATTTTGAATGATCCTGCCAAGTGGGCGAGTAAGGATTTTTAGTTTCTTCACAATCTTTTAGATATAAGGCATAGAGATTACTAATGGGAAAAAATAGCAATAATTTAATTATTACTACCAGGAGATGCTAGATTAAGTCCATCTAGAAGGTTACACTACTCACTGCACTAATATTATGGAATGTTGTTTACTTTTCACATTTTTTGCTGCATTCCTTGGGCAGAAATAAAGTAGGGGACTGAATGGAAGAGATTCCTTTAGTGGAGACAGAGCAGGAGTGAGTCTAACTTCTGTATCCTGAAACAGCAGCTGAAGGAGTCTGTCACTAGTGGGAACCTAGTGACTACTAACATCATGAAGCTGGATAAAATGAATGTCCTGCTCCCTCCATGGCCTGGATGGGAACAAGTGACCTTGTCTGCATATAGTGGTCAATCACCAGAACTGTAAAAAAGTAGCTTTACACAGCTTCCACTGTACTCTCTTCCTGCATGAGCAAGGTGCTGCATTAAAATGGTATGATGAAAAGAAAGTATTGGTGATTGGGAAAGATGTTTTCACTGGCTTCCTGCCTATATACTGATGAAATGGGGTCTCTCTGGGTCTTATCTTTCTCTCTCATGTGTCTCAACCAAGTCTCATGAGCACAGAAAACACACCCTATCAGCAAAATAAATCAGAAATTCTATCATCTAAGAAACTAATAAGTCTTTAGGAGTGTTTGGTGTCCCTAGTAAGAAACACAGGATATTTATCTCAGAAAATTAAATGCCATATAATCAAGATTTTTATTCGTTTTATTTTCCAGCGCAATATTGCTATCCTTGCATATGCTAATCATGGAAAGCAAACCAAATAGAGCTTGTGACTACTTTTAGACTCATAAGCTAAGCAACTGCTATGTGATTGATTGCAATAGATTAGATAGAAAAGTTAAATAAAACAAAGAAGCCTAGCAGTGTATAAAGGGATTTTTTTCCAGCAAGTATGACAGATGTTGTAATGGTAACATGAATATAGCTAACATGAACACTGACAGCTTTCTTACGGGAGAAACAACTCAAATATCTTGACTGGATATCAGTAATATATTACACAGTCTTGAAGAAAAGATTCTTTACTTACCTACCAAATGGGAATCCAATTCTCTTAATCACATACACCAGCCTGGAAAGTCTGTTTCAAGAGAGGCCTATTCCTGGATTTTTTTTTGTTTGTATTTTGTCTCCTAAAAATTTTAACGTGTTATTAAACTGAGCAAACAGGGAAGAAGCATGTAGCTCTCAATGCAGCACCTGAGACTGCAACATTTTCCAGTTTGAATACTGAGGAGAAAACCAGGGATATGCATAACAAAGCCAACACCCTCTTCACCACAATCATCAAATTCTTTCCTTCATTTTCAAGAACCATAAGTTTTCACCTTTCAAGTTTATATAAATGCTGAAAGCCAAGACTTTTCAACTTTGTCATGAATGTTTCAAATGAGTATTTCTGTATTGTATGGTATGATTTTGTATTATTTGAATTCCTACACATTATTACATAACTTGCATTCATTGCATCTGCTAATTTCAACTTCATCCCAAATAATCTATATATAAAATTTTCAAGAACTAGAAGTTGTTTTGCAGTGGAAATTGTAAACAGAAGATCATGTCTGCTAATGCTAACGAGTTGTAGATCAGCCCATAATCTAGATCAGAAAAGCACAGGATCAAGGCTACTATAATGTGATACTTTTGCTGAATAACTCATCCACATTTATTTTCCACTGTTACACTAATAGAGTGAAAAAGTTCAGAAGACTTTCAGAAGTCCTGGTAGATACCAGGATTCTAAGCTCCCAACTTAGTTCTCTACCAGAAAGTAAGACTTTTTTAAGTAGAAAAAATTGCAGAGAAGGATCTGATGGTTTTCTTCTGAATCAATGTAGAAGGTCTCATGTTCTCATAATTATGAGCATAGCATGTGCCAATAATAAAATTTGAAAATAGGTGCAAATAATCTTGCATAGATGTACACATGAACAAATTGACTGAATGTGTGTGTGAAGAAGAGCAACTGCACATCACTTAGATATTCCTCACCCTGTGATATGTCAGCCATGTACAGGAGAGGGAGCAGGAGTTAGAACTACTGCAGGAAACTTTAAATATTGAATGTATTCCTATATCCAGGATAATTTTCTGTCACATAAATGCTCTGCTTCAGCTTGATAGTAATAGAAGTAGTTACCTTATCTACAGCACAGTTGTGAGTCTGGCATATCACTATCAGTACTATTTTAGGTAATAAAAGATTACTCAATTTTTACTTTGAGTGCAGTTGAAAAGGTAAATGAAATTTAAATTTGTTTGCATCCACATTTCCTCCACCTGTGTTTTAACAATATCTCAGCTCACACTGGTGGTATTTTCACAATGTCAAACAGTTCATAAGGATTCATCCTACCAGGGAATGACATGTAGCTTCTGTTGACTCTGAAGAACAAATGGTTTCTTTTCTCAGCTGATTGTGAAAAAGTGTCCTAGGATGAAAAGATAGAAGTATGAATACACATTATAGAAGAAGCAGTCAAGCTACACATATTGTATACACTTTAGGAGCTTTTTTATTTTTTATTGAATTAGCTCCAAATGAAGTCATAATCTATCCTCAGCGGAGTAAAAACTTAAATAAAAATCTGTTAGAGATTGAAGGCTGATTGAATTACTGTAACAAACTCTGTGTAAATTGCTAAGAAATCCTCTAGAAAATTAATATGAAGGGAAATCTCAATATAATAAATGTATTTTTAAAAAACTTGAAACAGTCATATAAAGGTTGACCACAGAAGTTCTGGAGTTTTCATTCTTGAAGGTATTCAAAAGCCATCAGGCCATGTGCCTGGGCAATGAGGTCTTGGTGACCCTGCCTCAGCAGAGGGGTTGGACAAGGTGATGTCCTGAGATCCCTTTCAACCTACACCATTCTCTGATTCTGTGAAACAAGAGAACTATACATGAATGCATGTATAATGCAGGATATATGATACATCTATCTATCTATCTATCTATCTATCTGATAAGCTCTTCTTGCAAAGCACTTTGAATTTATGTAAGATAAAAACCTCTAACAACTAATTGTGGCAAAAAACCAGAAAGGTATTTAAACATAAACAGGTGCTCAAAACATTCTCACTGTCATTAATAGTGTTCACACAATATTTTCCATTCTTTCCTACAGGTTAATTAAATAAAATTAATAAAACAACTTACATTTATATTCTCAGATAATAGATTAGAATTTTTTCTTAGTACAATGACACAAAAGGATCTTAAAAAAAAAGTAACTTTCTATAGTAGAAAAAAAATGAGGTAATTGAAATATACTTTTCTGATACTGTAACATCCCATTCTGGCTCCAGTTCTCTAACTGTACTTCTGTTTTGTCTTACTGGAATTAGATTGTTTTGAAAAGAGCATTTACAAAGCTTTAGGTCTGAGCTGCTTTCTTCCAATTCCTTGTGCTGTTTGTGGATATGTACATTCAATGTTACACACACCCTTGTGTGATGTTTCACATAAGACAGGAGTTTATTAGGGTCCTCAGCTGCTGAGGGCTCTTTTACTACTGAAACTACGTGACTCTTGTAATTATTTATGAGTGTTTCAGTGTATACATTTTCCCTAAATTACACCATAAAGTTGGCATCAGTTCCAGACTTTTCTTCCAGAAGTGGTTACAAAGGGATACCTGTAGCAAATGGCCTTTTTGATAGTAGACAGAAAAACAGTGGCATTTCCTGATGCTATTCATACTTCTTACCTATCAAAAACAAAACAAAAGTACCTCAACGAAGAAAAGCTGCTTTTAATTTTTCCAAAGTTCTTACTGAAAACTTGGAGAAAGAACTCCTATAATGTCACCTGAGTGAAAATGCTGAGGAGTAAATAATTTTTCTTCCTGCACTGCCATACAAGAAAAAAATTTTGCAACATCAGTATATTGCACTTAATCCAGTAGTGTCTCCTAATACTAGGATCTGAAATATTACAGTTACTTCTCCAATGAATGTGTGAGTTTATCTAAAGTAACAAAGACATCATTAAAAAATTACTAACCTTACCTCAGATATAGTCTCACTCAAAAACACTTTTGCTTATGCCAGGTTTCCGTACTCTTCAATTCAATTAACACTAGCTAGTAACAGGACATTTGAGGTTTTTCTCCAGAACTCGAAAGCTTTTGTGAGATGCATCTATGTATCCAAAACCTGCCACTTACAGTTATTGGTAAACATTATATATTGATTTCTGGTTTAGGACACTAGTTATTAAGGAATGAGTACACAGGTAGAGAGAAACAGAAGCTGAACATGTGTGTTCAATACTATATATATGCATATATGCTATGTATATATGTACTATAAATATTATTCCATGCATATATTGTACTAAAAGGCATGTAAGAGAATTCTCTGAATAGTAGAATTATATGCACCACGCCAGGTAGAATGCATTTGAAAATAATCATAATCTTATTGAGTAATTGATATCAAATAACTTCCCATGCACATACATCTCTTCTTCCCTAAGCCAAATCTTTTGAGCTGAGACAAATATTGTAAATATGGAAGTTGCAACTATAAGACTACCTCTAGCTGGGACTAGATAGCAACACAAATCTTTAAAATAACAATAGGAGTTTAGGTTCAGAGTCTTCGTTATTTCTCATTATTTTTTCATTATTTTTTGTTTATACTTAGGTCTCACATTAGTATGTACTGTGCAAAAGTGTAAAATGAAAAAGTGTAATGGTAGATGCTTTGGAGTTTTAATATATTGTGTAGCTATCTCCACCGGACAAAAAACCCCACTTATTGGATTTTAATATTGCTTTTATTTTTATGAAAGACTTTGAAGTTGGAGCCCTTCCCGAAGAGTTTTGGAAGAGTAAGATAACCTGTTTCTGACATTGATATGAGGTTGATTCTTGGTAGCACAAGAAAAATGTGGACCTGTTCAAATTTGGAAATTAAAGAATTTTGCTTGGTTTCCCATAATCAGTAATTTTGTGAATTACATTCTCTACTACCTCTGTGTCCAATAGATTACTGGGTTACTCTAAGACAGGATTTTAAACCTTTCTCTTGAAAACTTGGTTAAATCTAATTGTAGAAATTACAAGTCTAATGTATTCGATAAATACATTTGATGCCAATCTTAAAGACCCTAGCATATCTCTAAACATGTCCAGATTGGTCATTTTTAGAACATGTCTCATCTATTGGGTTAAATATGATGGAGTTTTTCTCTTGGTCATTTTTGTAAATAAATAATAAAGCATTTAGTGCAAATAAAACACTATAAATATTTAATTACAGTATGCTGTACACTCTACAATCATAACAATGATTATGATTTGATGAAGCACTTAGAGCACTTACATAAAATCTGTGAGGGAAAATACCCCTTATTTCATTATAATGTCCAACTTCATGTAGACTTGTTTTCCCCAAAATAACTAAATTAATTCGGTATGGTATAAGTTGCAAAAACAAACACATCCAAGCCTTCAAAAGGATTCACATGGATAGGTCATTAGGTCTGCATGGCCTTATACAGTTAGTTAAAATTCTCAGAGGTTAGTTTATATCTTGATACTTTAATAAACAGTTTCAGCTTTGGTGAAAGCTGGAAAGCCTAATCCATTAAGAGCCATTCAGAACCAAAACAAACAAACAAAGCTTTAACCACTTCAGTGACAACAGCACAGAACAAACAAGCAGTCTCCTTCGAAAATCCCAGCAATTTTAAGATCAATAGCCTCACTCTGTGCTTCTAAGTGATGAAAGCTAGAAAATCTCTGCTGTCGGCTCCTTTCAAAAATGTTTCTGGCAAAGCTATAGTTGCAAATTTGATGAGTTTAGTTTAGCAATACCCATGTAGTCTAGGAGGCTGACTTAAGTACTATCACTGGACACAATGAAAACAAACTAACTCAAACATCACTTTTAGCTGAAATTTCCTCTCTGTACCCTTAATTTACAATGTTAAAATACCTTTCAACATCTCTTCCAAGTACTTTTACTTAGAGTTCTTTGATTATTTTTCTAATTACCAGCAGCAGATTTTTTTCTTTTTTTTATCAGTAATTAAAAAAAAAAAAAAAGAAATCTCTTTGGTGAATGTAAAACCAGTACAGTGGCTTACTAAAGAATGTAAGTCTGTCTCAAACTACATTTAACCCGACCTGCCAATATGGATAATCAAATCAGCAAATGCATCTATATACACAGAAAGAACAAAAATAAACTTTTTTTTTTCCTTTATAAGATTAAAAGCCTGTTAGGTCCTTTTAAAACCCTGCCATTGTATATTGACTTTCATGAAAAGAACATTTACTTCCTTTTACTTAGTCTAGGCTTACATCATTCAGTAGAGCGATTATATAGTAGATTTGTTACCATTCCAAAGGATCTTAAATTATTCCTACATCTTTATACAAATATTGATGCCTTTGTTTCCTGTTTTTAAATACAATACCTCATATATTTGCAGTTTTCATTTTTTGTTTAAATCTCACATTTAATTATAAACTCAGCAGTACAATAGGAGGAGCATTTATTTTTTAGCCAGCAGTGTCAGCTAGTTTGCATTTTACCCATAAATTATCTAGAAGCTTTAAATTATATACTTTCTTAGGCAGTCAAAAGACACTGTAGAGATTGTCTGTATATGTCTACAAGCTAATTTATCTACAAAGAGTTATTGGATTTTTGATAGTCAGCTGACTTTAGTAATTGTATTTTTAAATTTAAATCAACAACGTAGAAGATTTTCAATATGAGAATTATGAGCATCAAAAGAGAACCTGTGCATGAATTTTTGTTTACAGATCACACAATCTACCCAAATTTTTAACCGGAAAGGCATAAAATCAGAATAACATTTAAAATACGTGGCTTTATACAAGGACACTGTGTTGTTCAGTCCTGATTCATTAAGATGCTTGATGCATAAGTGAGTTGTCAAACGATATGTGGGTGGCTGTAATGGCAGCATGTAGGTTTGTATGGAAAACAAGTATGGCACTGTGAAGATTTTTTCTCTCTTTCATCATATAGGTACTCACATGTAACACTTGTGAGGGGTCTGCTAAGAACCTTGCTGTCAAATGAACTAATTCACCAGAAACACATGCAAGTTTAAAACAAAGTTCTCCAAAGGCGGAAAAAAAAAATCAAACCACCTAGACTTTCTGTAGCCTAACCAAGTGACAGACACATAGACAACTTCATTGCTGCCAGAACAACACTCTGCACAGCCCACCAGCAAGCTATTTGTCACTGCTACAAGAATATCCTCCGCAACTTGGCATCAGGGTCCCTGGGTAGCCAACTGTGCTTGCATAGCACTGGAAGTGCTATCCAGTAATAGGGAGGAAAATGATCAGAGGACTTCATTATTTTTACAAAATATATTATTGCACGAAAAACATATCTTTAAAGACATAAACATGAAAATTCTATAGGAAAATACCAATTTTCACAATATCACAAAATTGTATTCTATACGAGTTCAAAGAAAGTGTTTAACTTAATCTCCTTTCATTTTTCTTTGTATTGTGTAATACAATTCATTACAATCTCAAAACAGCACATCCTTTGATACAATCTTGGCCTATGCAGAAATAGTCTCTTTACTGTTGCATTGTGTCTTACATATTGCACTGGATCCTACATACTTTTAAATGCTGACTGCCCATTTGTAATTGTCTAATTGTCATCCTCAGCCAATAGCTTTTACTGAGCAAAGGGGTAGAAAAACCAACAAGCACTCCATCTCTAATGGTTCTAGGAAAGTGAGTTAGGGCAATGAAAACTAATGACTATGAAAAATAGCAAAAATAGTTTCTTAAGAGAAAAAGAATAAAGCAGCAGGAATGACAAGCTCTGATCTTTGGAAAAAATAAATAAGATAAAAGAATATGAAATAACCAAGTAAGAATCATAGCTAAGAGAAGAGGGGGAGATTCCATTTCATAGGTACTAGCGTAGGAAACAATCAAGTTAATAAACCAATCTGATTTTTTTAATGTTTACATTAACCTGGACATTCTTTCTAACTGGACTAGTGTCTAATTGTTAGAGCATGGCATAACACAAGAGGTATGTATGGATGTTCATAAAAGATGACCATTCATTTATTTTGTGATTGTGACTCGGTGCAAGGAGCACCACGTAAAGAGTCCTTCCTTTACAGGCAGGTGGACTTCCAAGGCACAGTGTGGGTAGAGAATGTGATGGGAACAAAGGACATGGAACAGAACATTCACAGCCTGACTGTACCACAGTGTGACTAACAGGGCATACACTGTATCCATTTTGTGCAAACTCATTAACTTCAATCTATGCAAAATATATTGGTAGCTGCACAAGGTTATTCCCTTTATGCATGGGGCAGAAACTTAACCAAAGACCCTAACCTCTCATTATTCAAATAAGGCACTGAAAACACTCATGGGAAATCTGGGTATCATTTTTCTTATCCGTGATCATAGAAAGAGTCTATAGTGTGATAAGCCTAGTGCATTCAGAGCTCCTTGCAAAAGGTGCAGACCACAAGGCTCCTATCACTCAACCAGTTCTGGCTCTTATCATGTTATAAGCGTGATGTCATGAGCTCTGTACTGTCTTGAGCTTTTGTAATGTCTTTTCTTCTTTTATGTCCACTTCCTTACTTATGCAGAATATCTGAAGCTATTGGTAGGCTTCCCTTTTAGGTCATGGAGATAAACAAAATTATCAAAGACCAAGAAACATTCATAGAATAATTCATTCATTGAAAGTAGCAGAGTTTCAGCCTGTAAACTAATAATCAATAGCAGAAAGACTTGGGAGAGGGGAAAGGAAAAGGCAAAATGGGAAAAAGAGAAAATCAAAGACTACTGCTACTAAACCATAATGTAATGCTGTTATAATTCTGCTCCACACCCAGATGTTACAGAGTACAGTAAAAACCACAACTGGTTTGTTTTGGTTCTTACATTGCAGGCTGTCCATCTAGAAAAGGTCATGCATCTTTAAAACAGATGTTGCAAGATTTTTGTACACCAATTAAAATTATGTATTTATTTAACTGGGTACACAACTCTTTTTTTTTTTAGCTTTACAATTTTAGTTTTGTTGATCATATTCGTGGTTAATAGTGTTTTATGATGTTTAGCATGGCAGTAAACCATTATATATTTCTTAAAATATTTTAAACAACTGACGATAACTAATGTAATTTCTTAAGGTACATGGATAAATAAGAATTATTAGATTCTTTCAGGAAATGTTAACATAAAAATTAATATCTTTCTTTTTTCTCTCTCATCATTTAAAAAGGCTGTGACTATTTGGAACTGTTTTTATAGTTTATATAATATATCATACTGAATTTTCAAATATAAATTCACACACAGAGGCAAATGGGCATTTATATTAGTGAATTTGAAAAAAAATATCTAACAGAGAGTTGTTCCTTTTTGTCTCCTAAAGTACTGAGATCTCTGTTCTGTTAATGAACAGCATGGAAAGAAATGGGCAAGCCTTATTAACATTAATAACATTTAAGCACCCCAGATGTCTTCCTACTAAGAATTTTTATGTAGTTAAATTGACTGTAAAAAAGAGGTTTTCTTCTCATATTGACACAAGTTGGCATTGGGTCTTACTCTGATCCTGTTGAAATTATTGATGTTTTACTGCTGAATTCCACATGGAGAGAATCAGGTCTAATGGAAACACTAAGAGACATTCCTTAATCCTTCTCTAGTGCAGAGTTTTTTAAGTATTGAGAGTTTTTCAAATTATTTGAAATTACACTACAATGAAAAAAAGTTGTAGCAACCTTTGCTACTGACATGGCTGCTGAGGCAGCTTTTTTCTTGGGGCTTCAGATGCTGTACTTCAAAGACTTCATCATCAAACTCTGCCTTGCTGCTCGCCAAGAAAAGGAAGTCTACTTTAGACCAGAATGGACTGATTGGTCTGGTGCAAAAGGTCAACAAACACTACACATGCCTGCTTGGGACTAAAGTTTTAAAGGGAAATCTTTCCAAGAAGGATTAAGGTGTCCATTCTTTCTTCAATATGAATGCATTGCCAAGAGGAGTCGAACATGCATATTAAAAGAAGGAAAAAAAAGCCTATCATAAGTCCATAGTAGCATAAAAATTCCGGTAGAGTTAGTGTATATTTTGCTTCTACGGAGGCACTGTATGGTAATTACACTTTTACTTTGAGGGTTACCATGAGTGATGTATTCATGCATTCAGTTAAAGAATGAGGTTGACAAATACGCAACTTGGGAAAACAAAAAAGGCTTAATTGTACTTGGGAACAGAAGAATGTTGACTGACACCAAAATGACTTCATCACACTAGACTTGCACAAAAATGAGCTGTAGCTCTGCCTGAGCTGTGGTAGTTTTGCCTGGCCCAGTTTTTGCCAGTGGATAGGGTGGGGTACAAAGATGGCTCCTGCATGTCCTGAGTAAAGATTCTGGAAATTTCTCCATCATGTCCAGCAGAGCCAATCTCTGATGGCTCTGAAGATGATGGACATGCTGCTGGCCAAACCTGGGCCAATTAGAGATGTTAGTTACGCCTCTGTGAAAACATATTTAAGAAGAAATCAAAACAGGGTAAGCACGCACTTCTTTGTAGCCAGGGAAGGAGGAGGAGGAGGTAAAAGTATGTGAGGGAGAACAACATGGAGGCACCAAGGTCAGTGGAGAAGGTGGGGGAGGAGATGCTCCAGGCGCCGGAGCTGAAAACCCTCTGCCAGCCGTGGTGAAGACCATGGGGGAGCAGGTGGTCCCCCTGCAGCCCATGGAGTCCAGGGGATGCAGAGAACCCCCCACAGCCTGGGGGGGGGTGCCCACGCCAGAGGAGCAGGTGGAAGCCTGCAGGAAGCTGTGATCCAGTGGGAGTCCCAGAGACTGAGAGTTGCAAAGGCCTTGTAGGAGAGAGAAAGGCCTTGCTCCCGGGATGGAAACAGCCTGGCCTCGGCTTGGAAATCTGCAGCCTGGAGAGAATCTCGGACAGCAGCAATCGGGCGGGGCTGCTCGTGAGATTGGACCCACGCCAAAGAAGTTCGCAGAGGACTGTCTCTCGTGGGAGGGACCCCCATGGCTAAGTAGAGGATTCTTTTCCCCTGATGGACTGACCCTGACCAAAGGAAACCCCCATGCCCTGCCCCCACCCCGGAGCTGCTGGTTAGAAGGAAGGAGGGAGGGGGTGAGCTGAGAAATGGCCTTAATAGGGAGAGGGGTGAGCAGAAAAACAGTGTTTGTAGCAGAAGAATTGTGATGGACTGACTTAAGGAAAAAACCCCACACCCTGCCCCTGCCTGGGAGTTGTTGGTTAGTTGGAAAGGAGGGAGGGGGTGAGCTGGAAAGCGGTGCCTTAAGAGGGAAGGGGGGTCAGTGAAGAAACGGTGTCTTGAGAGCTTATTTTTACCTCTGATTTATCCTCCGACTCTGTTAGAATAATAAATCACTTTTTTTGCAACTTTAAGTTTTACCGCCTGCTTTTGCCCTGAATCTAGTGCGTCACCTTATCAGTGGTCTTATCTCAACTCATAAGTCCAGTGTTTTGTGTTAATTTTCCCTCTCCTCTGCATAGCTGCAGCAGGAGAGAGCATAGACAGCGAACGTCGTAGGTGCCTGGCATTTAGCCAGGGTCAAACCCTCGACAGCTGTCCAGGGAAGCTGGACAGCTATATCCCTGTTTTCTGTTTTAGCTAGAACTTCATTCCTTTGGTCCACCTCCTTTGGTCCATCTCATTTACTTAACATATGTAAGGATAAGAATCAGACTGTTTGCTTGTTGCAGCACTGTGGGTGTTTCCATGACTAAAACATAAACATGTCCTTGGTACTACCCACTCACCAATCATGGAGCTGCCTGGAGACAGCCCATAAGGAATGTTCAGCAGAATGAGAAATGAGAGACAAAGAAAACCAAGCCTCTCTGTCATGTAGGCACTTCATGGCTCTGCTTCCACTTATTCAGGTGACCTCTAAATACAGAGGTTTCTCCTGAGGGGACTCAATCTTTTTAAAGTGCATCTGGAAGGAGGAGAAGTGTCACTTGGCTTTTCTGTAGTGATTTTGGGATGATTAGAACACTTGGTTGGGAAGTGGGTTGTCATCCACTCCAGAGGCTCCATTGCCTCTGGAGAGGACTTTAGTCATAGGTCTGTGGGTGTCCAGGGAGTCTAGTCCTGGACTCTGAACTTCATTTCTTAATATCACACAATACTCACACTTTACAAGTGTCCCCATACTTTCATAGGATTTTTTCTAGTTCTAGATCATCTCTCAACCTTAAAAAACAGACAGGTTGTAGGAGTAGAGGGGGCTTTGGCTTATTCCTTGAAACTTCCAGCTAATTTGTGACAGATTGGGAGACTCAGCAGGAGAATCGTAGGCATTACAGATGCAAGTAATATCAGCCACAAGCTCATATTTACGAACAAGAAAAATGAGCAAACTCCCTCATGTTTTACTTTTGACTTCTTGCATTAGCCCTCCTGTAACTATTTAAAGCTGACACAATTTTAAACAGAAGCCAAATGCAAGAAGAACAATATGCATGTTGACTACTGAAAAAGCAATGTATCATACAAAACCTTTTAAAAAATCCACAAGCAATTGTACATATTCAGAATACAAAAGGTTACTCTTTGGGAAAAGATTGCCCAAGTTCAAGAACAAGGGGATTTGGACAATGACCAAAAGTAATAAATCAAACCATTCTTACGGATAAAACCTAAGTGTTGTGCACAATTTCCACTACGGTGCTGGTAAACACTTGTTGTTGAACCAGAAAATGAAGAATCAGGATGCTAAACACTATCTAGGAACAGTCTGTGAGAAGAAATGAAAAAATCAACTGATTTATTTGGAGTAATACTCTGCTGTCAGTGCCCTTTCATCAAGGCAGAGGCAGGGTAATAGAGGAAGGAGGTTTCCTGGAGCTGTGTCAATAAACAAGTTCTTAATTAATATTCCACCCAACGTCCAAAAAGGTTTCTTGGTTTATGATTAAGACTCCTGTAATGAAGAGCTAGTGCACCCAAGAAGTGCAATATAAGCAAGCCTTCCACAAAGACGATGCCTTATTCTGTGTATTTTCACATCCCATGTCCCATCAGACAATTGCTCCCACAGATTCTGCAGCTCTACAAGACACACCCTGTCACTTCCAATATTCTACAAAAAAAAACCTCCAAATTCTTCAGAATTATATTTATCAGTCTAAAATATTACTGGAGGAAGCAGGGAGGAAGACCACAAACATTTCTATAACCTCTGTGGAAAAAGGGGAAGTGAAATAACTTACAGGAGAGTAAAAATAAAGAGAAATTTAAGTCATTCTGAAATGACCTTGACCTACAGTCACTGTTTCCTTAGGAGTGAGAACATGGAATGGTTTTTGTGTGTGTTTTGGTTTTGTTCAAGGAGGTAAGAGTTAGCTGCTGAAGTGAAGGAATGTGTGAAGTGTGCATAGTGCTGAAAGGTTGAAGTTTGTTTTCAAGCTTATCTGAAGGGTGAGGAGCAATTGAAGAGCAAATGTGTCAGATCTAAGCAGATAGGGAAAATGCAGTCTCCTTCCTAGACTGCTTCCTTGCTTTCTGATTGTTGAAAGTCAGCACTGCCTGTAGATTTTTGAAGGATGAACCTGAAAAGAAATCTATAATCAATACTTTAATAATATTAAATTCAGTAATTTTTTAAAAAGAGAACATATCCTAAGTAATATATTTTATGTAATGATTTTAAATCATATGAAGATATTTGAGGATAGTAGAGAAGAAGCAGCATATTTTGTCAATACATATTGGGTTTTTAGTTTTTGTTTTAAATTCATCAAATCATTTTGCATGTTTATAACCAACCCTATTCCAGAAAACATTTCTACATAGACATAAATATACTACTCATGCTGTGGAAATAATGCTAAGTATAAGCTCAGTGTTTTGATGAATCCAGGCCTAAGAACAGAAATGACTGTAAACATTCTGAAAACATCTTAACAGGAAATGCTGCAGGGTATGAAGTGCAAAAACAACTAGCATGATATTCTTGGAATGCAATTATAGAGATAACATTATTGATCTGCTTATTAAATTCCAGAATGGAGATGAAGATAATTAAATTGCAATTCTCCCTTTGCTTTTCCATTAACGGTTTGAAGTTAGACAATTCTAATTCAATAGGTCTATGTATTTTTAACTATTATAGAATATATTTATATTTTCACTTGGTATTTGTTATTATATTTTGTATTTACTCAGGTATTCCTGTACTGTATTTCTCTATATTCTGTAATTATCTACAAATACTTGCTCAACTCTCAGCTCATCATCACCCCTGGCAAAGGACAGCAGGGGAATAAATGCTGTAATCTTGTAGTTCCTGATCCACTGATTTAAGAGAAGAGATACATTTCCTTAAAGTGAGTATTGAGTGAATCACTATTTGGATGTATTTCGCTAAAATGAGATGGAGGTAGGGCAGTTTACTCATATTTGGTAGCAGTACAAAATTCCTTGCTCAAGTAAAATAAGATTTCACTAATTTAGAGATTATTGTTTAAAAATCAAAGGCCTAAAAACTATTTTTTTTGTACTGACTTTGTTTAGCAAACTTGACTTTCCTCCCGTGATTTTGGATATGTTTCTGGGCATATTTTTAAAACTTATCAAAAAAAAAAAGGGAAAAAATTGAGAGCAATTTTTCCTTAGTTCCAGGAAGCAGCTGGCCAAAATTGCTATCACCAGATCCAATAAGCAACTGGCCAATATTGCTGTTACCAGAACAACTGATAAAGGACATATCCTTGAACTATGAAGATATTGAAAATCAAGTTGCAGTCCATACACCACTACAGGTATATATTATGAACCTGTAAACAGTTAGCTATCTGTAAGTTACATCTGTAAAGATCATTATCTAGTCTAGGAGACATGGGATTCTCTTTTGCACTTGCTGTGATTAGGACATAATCAATATGAAGGGTCAGCTGAGAAGAATGCAGAGCACAAGGGATACTCCAGCCTTTATAAATTCAGAGTTCATCTGTGGTTTTCAGGAAACTCTTAGTAAATACATAATTTATTCCTAGATAGCAACTGAAGATAGTGCTTAGTATTTAATTACAAAATACTTATCCATTACAGTCATTAAATACAGTCTTATAGAAATATATCCCATATTTATTATTTTAGACTTAAAGGTTGGAAATTATTTCTTTAATAGGGACATATTGAGACAGTATAAAAAAAGTTGTTTTTTACTCTAAATCCCCTGTCTAACCAGCAGATAATATCTGAATTTGGACTATGATCATTGTAAAGCTGTCCTGTTCACTAAAAATGAGATTTACAATGGTGTTGAACACCTGCATCTCTTGGTGAAGACTGAGGGCCTCAGATATTCGCACCTTGATACCATATTGTCATTTAGATAGATACAAAATGCAACACATTCCAGTAAACACAAGGCTGATTTAATTTTGTCTCTGTTGACTTTATTGATTTAGCTGGAATACTGCTGAGTTTACAGTGCTGCATACTAATTCCTGCCAGATTCTGCCTTCACTGCTCCCTCTGAGCATTATTATATTCTCAGGATAGTCCCATGGAACAAAATGGGACACCACCACATGAAGCAGAGCAGCAGAATATGGTCTTGGTAGCAGATAGTTGTATATTGTTTTTTATACCATTATATACTACTATATGTTATATATATATCTTTATTATTATTTTTTAAAAAAAGGATAAAAAGAGGAGATCTACATAAATCCTTTATTTACATTTCCACACACTGCAGAAATGTTTATACATTCAAGTTTTAATTTTGCAGTGGTATCACCTGCTGGAACCGGTGAGAATCTTTCAAGGACTTAAAAAATTATTACTATTTTAAAGGGAACGTTTGTTTTTGCTAACAAGAATAATGTATGTAGAGACCTCTTCTCTGTTAGACCCCCTTTTCTTGGTGCTCTGAGTTTAAGGAGTTTTATAACAATACTATAAATTTTTTTAAATTATTGAACCTTATGTAATATGCTTCTGAGAATAGATTCAGTCTTCCTTTTTATGGAGTGACTATGGAGTGATATATCCCACACTAAACTGCTGTTCTTGTGTCTTTTATAATATCAAACCAGATAGTAGCATGAAAGCATCAACATAATTCTTATTAATTATACTTTCCTTGTTCTTCTCTGACTTTCATCATTATTTTTGTTGTTTTTTAATATAACTACCCTTGCACTTATGTCATAAAAAAATTCTGCCTTTTTCTCTTTTTTAATATTTGTATTCAAGACAAACAACAGGAGGTTGAAATCAGGCCATTTAAAAGAAACATCTGCTGACATTTATTCATATGCTACATGTTCCACTTTCATCATTGAATGTAATGATAAACACACATTCCAGTCAATAATGGCAAATCCCAGCCAAGCTTTACAAATGGTCTCTTTAACACCTAAATTGACAGCTCGGGAGAATTTGAGATAGAAGCTAAATATGGTACATTTGGACACTATTTCCCTAAGCCTAGAATGACTGAAAGGCTTTAACAAGCACAAACACTGTGGGTATGTGGGTACAGTCTTGACTAATACAGGTAAATATCTCATTAGACCTTTGTGTTTTGTAATGAACTCCTGAGAAAATACTTTTTTTGGGAGACATGACATTATATTCTTTTTTGAAAAATAAATCTAATTATATTTCCTTTATACAGAAGAACTAACCCTAATAAAGCTGAAATTTGAAATAAATTTGCTTTTAAAAAGAGAAATATTTTGTCTGCTTTGGCTTATTATTTCTTTTAACAAGCCTGCTAATTGCTAATGCATTAAAATACCTATAAATTTGCTTTTAATGCAACATTGTCAAGAGCTAGGTAGATTCTTTATTTAATTCATATGTTTTTGTGTCAGAATGTCTTAGGAACTGCCATATTGCAAAAGAGGGTCTCGTTTGAAATCAGTGCTCCTCAGTTATGGGTAACCAAAGATCGTAAGTATAAAGCTATAGAGTTTTCATGACAGGAACAAACAGAAAACGTCTCATCAGTTTGTGTGCATATAAATATGTTATTCTGAAAAAATAATGATCTCTTTTTGCATTTCTATGTGATTCTTTTCCATTTTAGTTCAGATTGATTAACCTTCTTATAACTGAATCATAAACTGATTTTAAGTCAAGCAGAAAATCACAGCTTTTCTATACTCCTTCATGTGTGAATAGTTTCTCCTTTCAAAACTCTTGTATAGTTCAAAACAGGTCACTCATTATTTAGCAAGAGGGGGAAAATTCTACACACTCTAAAATAATGAATGTAAAAATAATTATAGGATCACAAAGTTATCTTGTATAGCATAATGAAAAGTGTTAACCATGAAGATAATGCTGTATCTCTTGGTTGAAAGAAATCACTTTCCTCATATATTCTTATAAAGAACTGCAAATATTCAGGTTCATTTGGTGGTCTTTTATTCCATGGGAAATTCACTTGGCGTAGAATAGCAAGAGTCACTGTTGGAAAAAATTATCGACTTTGTGTCTGTCTAGGGACTCAGCTCTGCAAATTCATGCTATTGGATGTAGGAGCCATTGGATCTGCTTTTGCCCTAGGTGTATGTTCATAGCTACCTACCATTGTTCGTGTTTACATTACCTTTACTTTACACTGACACTAAATGATTACTTGAGGCCTAAAACTAAACTAAGAGTCTATGCCTTTTATCATTAAAATCAATGAATTCCATCTAGGACAGTGTTTGCAATACCGCAGCTTAAATACTTTTTAAAAACTTGGTGGACATGTTCAATGCAAAGTTAATATAACCTGAGATGAGTTTTTGCAAGTCAGTGGAGTAAAAAAAGTACAGTATTAAAATCCCAGTAATAATCTTTAAGATGTTATTTAAGCATCTTTATATCAACAGACTGGAAGTTTGAAGATCTTTTTCTCTTTTTGCTGAGATTTGCTATTGTATAAAATAAATTTGTTACTTTTATCAATCTGAATTAATCTTTACTTCAAAGCAAAATAAAATTACAATTGGACTTTTGTCTTCTAAATTAATGGAACAGAAAAATTCAGTAAAACACATAGTAGAGTATTTGAATCTATAGAAGTGCATTTTTATTGAAATATAGATCTGCATACCACTGCAGAACAAATCCAAACCCTGTGCCAGTGAACACAGAAATAATTTGCTAATGTTGCATAAAAGTTAAATGATCTTCAAGTTGCCCATTTGGCGATTGGTGCATCATCTCAAATCTGGAATCTTTGATAAAGCATGGGAACGAATACCAGCTATCAAACATGAACTATAGTTTTGCCGAGCGCTGCTTACCAAATTGCATGTGGAGTCAGTTTTGGCAATCATCGAATTGTGGTTAGAAACAATCAACAGTATGGCTGAAAAGAAGATGGATCTTTTTGATTTTGTTAAATGATTAAATTCTCCACTAAAGTATCTAAGCAAGTCATCTGGACTTAATATTTATGAGAAGTTACCCCCAGACACATCAGAAGGAATTCCATGTCAAAGCATTTTCCATCAGAAAATGTTTTTGTATGCAAGTTTTCCACACTTGCAATCATTTCTCTTCTTTACTACATATAATATTATTATATATACCCCATTATCATGAATATTTAACCAGGCATGTAACAACTGCTACAGTAAAGCAAGGAGTTCCAAAATCAAGATTCAGGCATCATCATTCTGACAGCATCAATTTCTCCACGACAGAGAAATAAAGATATAACAATATTATTTTATTTTTTCATAAAAGGAACTAGGATTGTAATACAGTAACCATGAAAACCTTAAATATTAGACTTTATATCCCTGGAAATGCTGCCTTGCTTTCCTAGGAGTGGTCTGAAAACCACATGTGCAGAGACAGAGTCTTATTCCTGTCATACATCTTCTAAGTCAAATTCTGAGTTGGCTTCTGAATGAGTAGTTTCTTTGACAAAAGCTGATTTTTGCTAGTCTATAAAAAGAATTTACCAAAAAACAAAAAAACCCAAAACAACCCCAAAACAAACAAGTAAAACCAAAACAAAAAAAAACAAACAAAACAAAGCAAAACAAAAAAAACCCCACCAAAAAAACCAAACAAAAAACACAAAGCAAACAAAAAACCCCACAAAAACCAAACTGAAGCACACCCCCCCCCCCAAGATTTCTAGAAAGATGGAAAACATTAACTGTTGGGCTATGTCCTTGGCCCCCATACTGTCCAATTTTGAAGGTTTAAATCTACATGAGAATTTTAATATTTTAACAAAATCTAGAAGATTTGCTAGAAGCTTTTGAGGCCTGGCTTGTTACCAAGAATGCAAGCAAAAGGATGTGATGGCCTTTTTAACTTAGAAAATGTCTTCTCTTTACATCATGCATCTTTCTCCAAAACATGCTTGTGAAGGCTTTCTGCTGATCAAATTGCGTGTTCTAGACTAGAATAGCTCAACTGTCTTCAGCTGAAAGATGTTCTGGATAAAATCCAGGGACCATCTTTTATTTCCAGTGTGTGCCGAACTGGTGAGTGAACATTTGTATAAACACAGACCAATCGTTTTGCAAAATCATATTTTTAAAATTTTTTAAAAATATTTTAAAAGTATGTTATTTAGGTCTGAAAACGGCTAGAAATGACTGCAGTTTTGCCAGTGTATGACCACTAATACATCCAAGGGCTCTTTATTTGTGCATTTTGCTTGGGTTTTTCAGTTATTTCATGGACGTTCAGAAGATCTCAGGACCACTACTGCCCACTTGGCTAAGATTGCTCTAATGTCAGGAAAGTATTGAACATTAATGGACTGTCAACAGAGCTCACAGTGCTACTTGTTTGACACAGAACACAGTGCCTGTGTGAGAGCAAGTGAGGTACTTGCCCACAATTCTCACTTGATATTCATTTCAGGGACAATTCTCTAGACGCCGTTTTTCTTTTTAAACCTATTTAAATGGTAGATTATGCAGGTTAGCCAAAGCTGTAGTCATTATGGGTGAGTTGGGTGAGTTTACCCACTCTGGCTTTTTTTTAAGTTAGAAAAGAAACATATGGGCTCAAGCTTTTAAATGCTATTATTAGGCCAATGCGTAAGCATCATTGCAATTATGTAGGTTTTTCTCTGAAGAACACCTCATAGGTAAATTAAGTTCAATTATGATGCTCATAAAAATACTTCTATTAAATGCACAAAGATCTACCTGTGTTAATAATAAATAGTCACAAGAACAAATTTTGCCAGTGAATGTTTCATGACTTCTAAATGGATATGTTTTCCAGTATGCTCTAGGAAGTTAGTATGTTCTCAGAAGATTTCTTTAATTTAGTTGTTGCTAATTTATTCACACTAATACAGGAAAAAAATACTGCAAAATTTTTCATAACAAAAAACTGTGCATATCTCTGTGTTTTAGCTGGCATGTGGTTCTACACAGATGGTTTGGGGCTTTCTTTGCTGCAAAACAGATGGGCCTCCACTGTCCCTTACCAATCAAAAGAGAACTTGAAAATATAGGAATATCTTTACTTCCATTGTGTCCCGTAATTCAAGAAATTAAATGCCTAAATACATAAATATGACTTCCTGTGTAAAATGATGGAATATCATATGTTTAATTTAAACTATTTGCCTATATTTAATGTGAAAACTGTTGGGTGTAGTGGTTTTCTTCCAAACAATAACTAAATATTACAAAAAGTACTGACTAGAATGAGAGCTATTGCTGTTCATCTTAGCTGCGTGATATTGTTGTAGCTGTACTTCGCTGATACTGTTTAAATTTATTTTAGATGTGATACGATGTCATTCAAAATAATTACCAACTTAAGAGAGCAGCTTGTTGACAGATCATCTTCTATTATTTTGTTCACATACTGCACTGTATGACAGTAGCACAGACATTTATAGCATGAATATCAACTAACTTTGTTTTGTTCTATGATAATTTGCAATGAGAAGAAGAGTGTATTTAGGGCATTTTTCTCCTATCAACACACAATTTCTTGCCTCTTTTTGGAGAAGTAAGATAAGGCATCAAAAATATCCCCATGGCTATAATTAAAACTCCCAGAGGATAGAGAGAGAATTAGTCTGAGGAACCGATTCACCTTGAAATACAAACACTGCCAGTGCCAGAGGAATGTGTTTACTGGTCATTGTACAACAAATGATGCAGATCTTTGGGCCTAAGTCTTCAATACAGCTGCCACTTCTCTCACAACTCCTGGCAGCTAGATGAGACTGTACATAGACTCAGAAGTCTTCTTGCATCTGCCTGCAGTGGTCAGCTGAAACACGTAGAGAACATAATGCTGAAATATATTATACCATTTTAATAAGATGCCATTCCCTTACACATGGCATATGGTCATAAAACACTTTTGAATACATTGGACATTCCCTTTTAATGATGTTATGTCCTCTCAATGACAGGTAGAGAAAAGTTCCTGACTATATACTTGGAAACATTCTTAGGTAACTTTTTTTCCCTAAAAGTGAGCTTCCTTCCAGCTGCAGAAAATGAAGACAGTCATTTCAGAGCCTTACATTAAGGTAATATATCTATTATAATGGTCCATTAATTATAACAGCATATCTTTTCTATCTGTGCCTTGAAAATTACAAGCCTAGTGCCACTTAACTTTATTAATGATGTACATTTTTATGATCCAGTAGCCTTGTGTGGGAAGAATCACATCTTGCTGTGTCTAACTTAGATGAAAAATGGGCAAGTCATCTAATTTCTTTTAAAGTATGCTGATTTTGTTGAATGCATGGAACACTAAGCAACAGAACATCTTTTTTTTTCCTCTCCAATCTTCATTAATATTTATGGTTTAACTTTTATTTGGTACATATTGTGAAGAATATATTTTAACAGCAGACTTAGCTGGCTGCAATACACCACCTTCTCTTGTGTAGGTGCAGAAAAATTTTCTAATTGCAGGTGATATTGTTGTTCTATTTTTGTCAATCTGCTGGAGCTATTTTTTTAATTATAATTTTCAAGGGGAAAAGGAACAGATTAAATAGTCATATCACAATGTCAAACTAGGTCTTTACTTCCAATATGTATTATAAATTTTTTTGAGGAATTATACCCATAAAGATGTAAAAATTGATTTGGACATGCCAAGCATTCAGATATTATGTACTCCAGGTCATGTCTGAAGATAAGTGGTATTTCAATAAAGAAGAAAAAGGAATTGCTGTGCATCTTGCCATCAGCTCCTCAAGTGAACTATACAGTGACACTAATCTTGAGACTCTCCATGGACTTTTTTCAATTTAAACATCATATTCAGGGTGAACATAGTAGACTATATGAATTGTAAAGAACTCTTCAGTGGGAAAAACAGGGAGGATGGGGAGTCCATAGTCATGTAAATACAGTCATAAGCCAGCAAGGCAATTACATGTGTAGTGAGGTGCATTTCATTCTTGGGTGGGATTTCATCATTCTACAGCAGCTTTTTTTGAGGACTAGATGGAAGAACATTGATGACTACCAAAGGAGTTTGTCAAGTCTTCGTCGAGGAACAGATAATCAAGAACAGGGATCTGAGGAAGGATGGGGTCAAAGTCCATGTGTCCTGTGGAAATTTCAGCGATAAACAAAAGGAACTGCCTTTGTTTATCAACTCATTAGGTAAAAGCAACATATAGACCTTTTAACCCGTCCTACTATTGAATATACATATGCTAATAATCCCCTTGATACTAATTAGGAATGGTTTCATTCATCAAAAGTAGATTTTTAAAGAAAAGTAGAAATGTTTAAACAGTACTCACTGAATATGCAGTAATCAAATTCATGAAAGTCTTCATGTGGTACACAATGGTATTAATTATATACAAGTGATTGGAGCACAGCTGAACTACTGACTTTTTTAGCACCCTCCTTGACATTTGGGTTTTGAAGCTTTTTAGACTAAAATTGTTTGGCTTGGATCATAAGTTATAAAAGTATGTTTTTTTCTCTAGATCACAGCAAGAAATGCAGAAATGTACTGAATATTTTAGAAAATAAGTAGAATTACTGTATTTTTTAATAGCAAGTTTTTGGAATGTATTTCAAATTACAAATTGCAGGGAAATTTCATACAAAAAATCAAATACAATTAAAGCAAGTGTCTTTTTACCCACGTGTATACTTTATTTGCCTTTCATAAAACCCATAAAGAAACATTTTGTCAACTAATAATTTAAAAAATTTGAGTTGTGATTCAAAATGTAAAAACAAAGGATTTTTTTCAGCACATGTAACACAAGAGGTTTTTGCAGCACAGTTTCAGAACTCTTTCTTAGCAAGAAACCTTATCTAATCCTGTTTCATCCTTTAAAACTGCCTACACACTAATCTCAAGGGACAAATTTAATACTTTGCAACAAAGGGAATATAGCCCTTTCAGCTTGAATAGAGGAATTGTTAGGACACCACGTGAGGTATGAATAACATTGTAATGCTGCTTTTTACTTGGCAAAGGAAAAAAGTCTTCTCTTGCAACCAAAAGATTAGACCTTCTTCCTTGGGTTAAATTTTTTGACCTGTGCTATATCCCAAGACATCTATTTTTTCTGTTGTATTTGGGTCTTCTACCTCTTGTGAAGTAAACAGTGAGCAAATATAAGTAAACAGTTTGTTTTAGCTGAAGATAGAAAGGCACTATTTAATTGAGTTTTGATGATAGATGTGCTCCAAATGGTGCAAACATCTTTGACATGGTAAAATAATATTGTCTTATGACATGTGTAACACTACATAAAGAATATTAATTTAGCGCTTTCTAAGTTTACAGTGTTTAAGTGAGAAATTATAAAAGAAATCCAAATGATCTATTGTGGAAAAAACCAAATAAAATCAGATAACTTAGGTCATTAATCATAAGGATAAATATTCTTTTCCTTATCAATTTTCAAGGCTATAATTTGAATATGACATGAAATAACATTTTTCTCATTTTTCCCTCTTATAGTTCTGTATAGTTATTTATTTTTATAATCTTGTCTTTTGTGTTATTTCTACATTTTAGGTTGCTACATCTTTTGCAAAAAATATGTAAGATTTGATAAAGATAAGGCCTTTCTTATCATGTTATATATATAATTTAACATTCTCTCTAATCTAACATTCTGTCTAATGTACTTCTCTTCATACACCGTCTGTAGTTTGTCCCTAATATGCTGAATGAATTGTAAATATATTACTGCAGTTATATTTGGTTATGATAAAACATATGACAAGGTAGTAAATATTGCTGTAAATTATTTTTTTCTTCTCACATGATACTCTTAACCATGAAATATAGGAGAAATAGCAATGGGGTTACCAACTAGACTATACTGAGTCTGACTCTTTGCTACATTTAAATAAAAATTATTTTTCTTGTTTTGCTTCCTCTTGTCAAGAGGGAATTCCATGAAACAGTATGTGGCGAATGGCAACAGTTACCTGTTTCTGGTGAGAAGATAATTAAACTCTAACATCACACATAACTGGACTTAAAAACAAAACTAATATTCCCTTCTCATCTGCATTAACATTAGGTTTTAAAATTTCTAATTACTGAGGTAATGGAATGATCTCCTTATCAGCAGATTGAAATTAAATACCAATACTAAACCCATCAGTAAGAATATCCAGTTTCTACATGTTTTGCCTGGATGGTTTGGGTTGTCTTGCCACCATGTTGCCAAAAGAAATTTCATTACTCTAGTTCTCTTAATTCAGCTTACATTTAAATGCAGAAGAAAAACTCAGAGATCACTATTTATTTTCTTTATATTGCTCTGCAGCAAATCAAAACCTCTGGATATAAGTAAAAATCTCTCCAATTAGTTGCCTTTAAGCAAATAATTTCCATCAGACAACATCCTGCTGAGAAATTATCTCACTATCTTCAATGCTTCTCATGGACATGAGCTGCAAACCCACATTTGCTGGGATGTATAGCAATGAACAAGGCATTTAAACACTTCATATCCTAATGATTTCCATTAAAGACTCATTTCGGATACAAATAGGTCTGATAAGGATAAGAAGCCCTACATAAACAGAGTGTTGTTTTCCTTAAAACAGAACACAAGCCCTGGTGGTACTATGCTCTTTATTTGCTTATTTGTCTTAAGAACTGTTTTCAGTTTTAGGCAACTTCTTCTCGGGTTTTCCTGGCCATAGCAGGGGGGGTTGGCACTAGATGATCTTTAAGCTTCATTCTACCCCATAACATTTTATGACCCTATGACTGTGCCAAAAATTGTGATCAGTTGGGAAGCTAGTCTGGTTTCAATTCTTTTAAAGGTAAAAGGTCTAGTAAAAATAAACAACTCTCATTATTTCCTGCCTTGCTGCATGTGGAGCTATTATATCTGTTCAGAGTGTATACAGAATGTTTACCATTCTTATTTGTTCCATTTTGCATACGCTTTATCCTTAAATAGTAGATTATTTAAAATTAAAGTGATGAAAAATCAGCCCCATGGTTTTTAAAGATATTTTAAAGCAATGATGTGCATACTAAGCCATGTTAGAGGTACACTCAGCTTAATGAACAAAAAAGGAGGGAAACACAAGTACTAACTGCAGTCTTCTGTAGCAACAAATGCAAAATACTCCACCATATCAGGTTCAAACAGTAGAAGCCCAAAAGTTCCCCATATCTAAACTGGGGAATTGTGCCTTACTACAGCAATTTTCAGCCTATGGTGGCAGAATAAAACATTGTCTTAATTTTCTACATAATTCACCTATATATCCACACTTCCCATAAGAAAAGGCAGAGATTAAGAGTGTCACTGGTAATCATGCTACTGAATTTTAAACTAAAGGGGTGATCTTCTTTATTCTGCTGATTACTATCAGTATTATTGACTACTCAAAAATTTTAGTCACAGAATAGTACAAAGTGTACATGTAAAATCCACAGCCATCTTATCTTTTTATTTACACACCGCATGGACAGCAGTTACAACATTTCTGTTATGATTTTCAAAAACAGACTGTAGATGAGCTGTTTGCGAAAGATCTGCCTATTCTCTAGTTCATGGACAATCTCACAGCAAATTATGCACAAAAGCACTAAGTCCTCTTATATAGGATTTTAACTTTTTTCCTGGCAAGTCAGTGTAAGCTATTTTCTATCAAACATGCTCATAAAGCATTGTTATGTTGTGAATCTGGGTGACACTAAAGTGGATTTGGTTAAATTGGGATTACCAAGAATTGATGGAGAGTCTACATGGCTGGAGAGTTATAATCACAAATGTCCAGATGACTTAGAAAAAGATCTCTATAAAGATGTCACTTTATATGAGGCACCATCCACTGTCTCAATTAATAACATATGTAAGTATTCAAGTTTATTCCACAAAACTAGGGATAAATTATGAGGGAAGTTGACTTGAAGAAAAAATTAAGTTAGAAATGCATGAAAGTAAATTGGACAAGTTTAGGAAGCAATTCTTGATCACAAAAAAGTGTGGCTCCATGCTCAGGAATCAAAATAGCTTTGGCTAATATTTATTATGTTTGCTGAAAAATCAATGTTGATTTATGAAATATCAATAAAAAAGGAAGTGGCAAATAAATAGAAATAAATGCAATTAATGTAAATTGTACATTCAAAACTGAAAAAAGTAGTCAAAAGGTGAAAGCTGCAAAACACATAATGGAAGATTCTATACCTAATATGGCTCCCTTCAATATAAAGATTACAAGGATACTAGTAACAAAATAAACTATAGCAATGGTGCAAATATACTACAAGGTATTTCTGATTAAAATAGTAAAACCACAGAAAATATTTAAACTAATATATCTAATTTGGGGGAAGAAACCAGCTGACTGGTTCTTTTGCATAAAGCAATAATGGAGTATTACATGTCTGCTGTGCTAGAAATTCATACAAGGAAAAGCCTTCAAGGCATAGTATTTGTTTATCAACATATACAAATTATTTACATCATCTGAGCACATAGCCTCTTACTAAAGCTTACTTTTGATCGAACGGAAATTCAGGAAGTGTAGGTTTATGGCAGGGTATGGCAAGAAAGAGAAATGAAGCAACCCGGACTATCACAGACCACTAACATTTTAATAAAAGAAAGCCTGTGAAAAAGCTGATAGCAAATTCAGTTGTCAAAGAATTAAGGTATAATAATCCCAGTCAGCATGAGTCTACAGAAAATATGTCTTTTCAGATAAAAGTAATTTCATTTTTTGATGAGATTTCAAGTTTCATTGTTAGCAGTAATTGTATAAATGTAAGAGACTCCAGTTTTGGTTAGACATTAATGAACCGGCCAACTGACAGATTCAAAAAATAGATGTCAATGGAAAATAATTGTCAAATGGAGTATTTCTAGTAGGCTTCCCTGGGGACTGGAATAAGACCCAAAGCTTTTTATCAGAGATATTTAAGTAATACATCACTTCAATAAAATTTCCAGGTGAAAAAGAACTTTGTAAAGGGATAAATAAAGTTAGAGTGATTCTTTTGGAGGAAAACAGAAAGCAGAAAGGAGCCATCAGGCCCTCTTCTCTGAACTTTAATGAAGATATTAGTTGAATTGTCTGAATCATTGTATTTGAACTAAGAATCTGCCATAAAAATATCCAAGAATGTTTATTAATATGCTCCACATAATCCACTGCACTGAAGAAAAACCTCTATCCTGAGCAAATTGTTCTAGTAGTTATCTAATTATTTTAAATGGGTGTTTTATCTTGATCCTGAATTCGCCTGGCTTCAGGTTGCAAATATAACCTGCAGGTGTGGTGATGCAGTTTTCAGTGGGCTGGACAGACTTGGAGGTAATTCTCTCTTCTTTAACATAGTTTGCGTTTTAAACTACCCGCATTAGGTAATCTCATTTTAGATGGGGTGAGTGTAGACCTCCATCTCAGGCCTAAAGTTTACCTGAGAGACTTAGGTTAGAAACATGACAGCTCGATCATGTTTCTACCAATGGGAAATATTCTGACATTTAGAACTGTAAGGACACAGGAATTTTTCTGAGAACATATCACTGATCTATGCTATCTACTTTGGAAAATTACAGTGGGTGTCATGTACCTAATTAATTTAATCTCCTGTGCAGAGATACCAGAGATGGAAAACTACATAAATATAGCTGTGCAAATAGCAATAGAAATCAGAAGACAACATGGAGAACTGCGATCAAACAAAACCATTAAAAACCATTAAACCACTACACTCATAAAGCTCTGCTTCATGGGAAACAGATTGCATTCTCTAAAATGTTCAGAGAGATATTGTTAGGGTAGCTAGGGACACTTGTTTGGAAATGAAGTTTCTAAGCATTAATTGGTCAGGTTTGATAATGAAAATTTTTCACATTTAACATTGGTTCATAGGGATTCAGGATATTCAACTGTTGCTAACTTTTGAATGGGAGCAAGAGTATTTAGGTGTTCTCCAGATGGATTGAAAGAAAATCAGCTGAAACCAAATTCTGAATAGTATTCACTAGTCACCTGCAAAGCAAAGCACTGCATTTAAATCTATAAACTTTAATATTTCTGATTAGTTTCCACACACAACCCCTATGTAAATGTTATTGGAGAATCACCAGAACCTATCAAATACACAATTGGCATGAATTTCATAAGAGCTGAGCTGCAAATGCACATGCTTTCACCACGTGGCAAAAAGGGCTAAGCACAAAAGGTAAGACATTCCATTCTGTCACATGCTGTCTATGCTTAACTTCTTGACCAAAACAAAAGATTTATTTTAATCCATTAATAGTCACAATATCTCAGGTTTCTTAAATGTCATTATGGTTTAAAACACACCAAGAGACTAGTCAGTATCTCAGAGAAAGATGCAGCTCAGCACATGGGTAAGAATTTTGAACATAAATTAATTCTTATGCAGCATTCAAACAAGATAAAACCAATTGATAACCTGATTATATAATCATGCAGACCCTCTTGTTAGAACCAGATCTGTCAGAAACAACTTTACATCACTGTTCTACACTTTGCTTTTGTATAGCTGCAAAATCTGTAGCCCAGGGTTACAGATGCGAAAATAATTTGGATTTAAATAGGATTATAAAATTAGGTATAAGTCATTGCCAACATTCAAAAAAAGATAAACCACAGAATGGTAAAGAACTCTATAGGCACCTGAATCTATAGATTATCAAAGTAACAAATCGTCTTCTATGACTACAAAGAGGAATGGTGGAGTTCCATTGTTCTTCAATCTCCAAGTCACTCAAGATGAGAAACTGAGAGGTAAAGAAATTATTTATGAAAGGCTGAGATCTATGTATTTTAACAGTTTTAAAAGCACTATGAATAAATTTCACTAACCATACATGTCTTATTTTTTCAAATGAACCAGTTCAGAAAGTTCTCAAGGCAAGAAATAATAACTCACAATAGCAGACTGTTAGGGAACACAATGGTTGTTACTTTGCTTACTTTGCTTTTACTAGGATGCTGTTTGTTTACACAGAAATTATGCTTTCCAGAATAATTTTCTTATTTGTCCAACACAGCTAATACTTTTGTTTAAGCAATAAATTTTAAGTTCTTAATTTTTGCATTTAATGATTTCCAAATTTCTGTACAAAATTAACTTCATTCTAATCCAGACTGAAAGTTCTAAGAGAAATAATGTAAATTTTTAGAGCTTGAATAAATATATGCAAGGTTATTTTTAATTTACACAATTAAATTGTGCATCTTCATATCTAGTAATAAGAAATAACATATCCAGTTATGATACCACACTCTGGTTACACTATAAATTAAAAAGAATCTATAAAGAATAAAACTTATCAGCCAATAGATGCAAGGCAGGTTTAGCTTGAGAAAAATCACTTTGAAGATTAAAATTTATTTTTAGTTATTAGTTCAAGTATATTTTTATTTCTCTCAGATCTTTAGAAAAATTTTTATTAAGGAGTAAGAGATTTATAATGCCTCATATGAGTTTTTAGAAGTCATCAATTATCTACTAAATTAAAGAAATATTTGGGTGATTATTCAGTGCACTGGTCCAAGAGTAGTTATAGAAGACGAATTAAGGTAGTAGCAAAAGAGTGAATGAAAGGATAAGTCTCTTTTGTTTTTAGTCAACTCTGCTTATTTTGTAATACAAGTTTCTACTAGTTTTCCCAGCTGTCAGTGCTGAAGGCAACGTGTAGCCACAGAAAAAAAAAATTATTTCTATTCAAGCTTGCACTTCATCAGCAAAATTGTCTACTGAGGTCCTATTTCTCAAAGAAGATTTGCATCTTTATAGGGAACACAATACAGGTGTCCTTGTAAACTCTGAATGTATATCTTAAGGGTAGGATCTTAATATCTTTTCTATTGGTATGCATGCTGCTACCAGATTTTGATATCAAAAATAGAATTTACAATGGTGGATTTTCAAATAGGAAAGAAAAATGGGCCAATTTAATATGTAAAACATGAAGAAATAATATGAAGCTTCGCAAGAATGGTTATAGGTAGCTATTCTCCGGGATAGGACAAAATTAGGGCATTTTAAAATTTAAGATCTTTGCATAGCACCTCTCATATACCAGACAGTCCAAGCAACTCCTCCAAAGTTGCTTAATCATTCTTCTGCTTTTACCACCTCTACTCCAGCTTCGGGGACCTGCATCCCTTTCATCAACAACTAAACTTTTATCTTCACAAATTACCTGAACAACCTTGTGGTAGGTAGAGCCTTGGAAAGCTTATCAAAGAAAAAGAAAATCCTGCTGATTTACAAGGTTGGATATTCCCTGTCAAGCCTCAGTGGATTCCATATACAATACAAATCAAATCTTCAAGTGAAAGTGATGGACTAAATGATTGGACATCCCCTGCAGCCTAGTTTATTTGCATATCTGAACTTCACCACTGTTGTCCAACAGAAATACCCATTAAATACTTGGTGTATATATGTAATGTCAGAGAAACTGTTAATTCTTTAATGAAAATGTAGGAAGGAAAACTTCTTGAAATAAAATTACTTCAACTTTTACATAGATGACTTCTCAGAACTGAACCTTAACATTTTTCCTATGAAATTCACTGCTTGTGTAAAACTTTTCGGCATTAAATTCCATGGTTGATTATAAGAAAATATATTCAGCTGTTTTAAAACTTCCCATTTTAATAATTTTTTAGTCTCTACAGTTACTTGTTTAGTGTATTCACTTCAAGGAAATGTAAATTGTCTGTTCAATGTTTGAAATCTACTATATAATATTTGGAAGAAATATTTTCCTACTATACATTTAAAAGCAAGCCACATTATATCTCTAAACATTTTTTAAATGCATCAAACAGAAATTTTCTAATAAGAAGGATATTTCATAATCAGGAATGCAAAAATATGTACATCACAAATGAATTGCTTAGTCCTCTGTTTTTATACAAATTACATAGAAAACATGGGTTGGAAATTATTTTTAGCCATTTTTAAATAAATGAAGTGGGAAATTGTTCCCGTGAGGCTTCATTAAAGGCTTTATAAAGGCTTACGACAATTAGGGTAGATGAAATCAATATATTTACATTGCTTCATTCAATGGTTTACCATCCTTTAACCTTTAAATAGTGAAACACAATTAATTAATTCTTGTATAATTTTTCTTGTTTTAGTTTAGAAAGTTTCAGCATATTTTAACATCTCATTCTTTGAAGCAGTAAAATAGTCTAATGTATAACATTAATAAGCAGTGATAGACTTTACTATAAATATTACCTCTGTTGTCAGGGAAAGTTACATACAAAGCAGAACGTTGCAAACATACATTCATTCATTATATTGGTATTGAAAAATGGTTTTTTTGTATTTTTATTCATGTGTGTTTCTTCTGTGGCCATATGTTTTATTAAAATATTCACAAAGCAACACTTAAATTGTAATGGCTCTATCTGATTGTGTGTTTTATAATGCCAGCAGATCACTAATGCTACAATTTTCCCAACATTTAGAACTGCTAAAGTACATCCCCAAAGCTTCAGCATGTTTGTATTTTACAGACAGAAATTTTTAGTAAATAAAAGGCAAGCTAAAGTGCAGACCATGTTGAAATGCCATTTAAAATGGCTCTCTATCCAGTGACTACTAAGAATCTTTTGATACAACTGGAAATTCTCTCACTGATGTCAACTCTCATTCAATTGTACTTACTAAGATATCAATTTTTCAAAACAGAAGGATTGACCAGAAATTGGGGGAAACTAAGCTCAGGAGCTCCATTTCTGTAGTCAGGTCTACAAACACGTGTGTAAATGGTAGCAACAGTGAGGTTTATGTGAATCCCAATCCAGTATGCCAGCGTGTACCAGGTTTAAATCTCTCAAAGCGATGCATGAGTAACAAGCTCATTGATATTAAATGCAGTGTAGGCTGCAATTTATAAAATGGACCTGCAGGTACAAAGGAAGTTCATGGCCAGATTTGCAGAATCAGAAATACGAATTCCTTTACTACGTGAGATTTAACTGGAATTTCAGGAATACAGCTATGGAATTCAATGCCTACATTCTTTTAATGTGCATGACTAAAGGAAATTCATCATGAAAGGGAAGTGGTACATCTGTGAAAATAAAAAAAAAAAAGGGGTGGTGTTACAAAATGGTTAACCATAAGATGGTAACCAAGTTTTCTTTGCTTGTTCTCACTGCATTTCATTCATAGTGACTGTTGGCAGCACTCAGTGTGTGGGGTTTATATATGTATTTATAGATACATACATATTGCTTATATAGGAAGCATAGACACTTGAAAATAATTTGGTTTTATCAAATCATTCTAGAGAGGCCAACTTGTCCCCTTTAAAGCTGCAGCTCTTGAACCAGAGACATCAGAACTGGATTTGTCTTCAGATTTGTCCAAAGATGCCTGATTAAAACAGAGAGTGTAGTTTTCTAAGTGACTTAATTAAATAGAGAAAAAAATATCCTTCTGTTCTAGAATTACCAAAAAAATACTATAAAGCTTAGTAAGTTGGTCAAATTTGAAGCTCTGAATCTAATGCAACTCACTGTTTTAGAAGGAAAGGTCTTTGGTTCACATTACTTTTCTGACTTGTGTTATCATAATAAGAAATTGTAATAATACAAGAAAAAGATGAATTTGTCTGAGCAGTTTAAGTCTTCCTAAGAACTGGACTATGAATGACTAAAATCAGAAGATTAAGTTGACTATTGAACTCCTAAACTTCTCACACATCCTCATTTTAGTTATTTTTGTAACTGATTAACTAGACAGACAACACTATGAAAAAAATCCGATTTATGTGTCAGTCAATGCAATGCAATTAATTTGGTGTTAAGGTGGAACATTAGTATACTTTGTAGTAGAAGTTAGAATATTTTTGTAGCATCATGATATTTATTACATCTATCTCAATAACTACCACCTCTTTTCTAAATACAAATTTATGTTTAAAAACAAAAATACCTGCAATCTGAAAAAATGAGTAAGTCTTTTTATACTAAATTGTCACAAACCAGACTGGATATTGATGAAAGGGGAAAAAACTTTCCAGCAGCTTCTGTGGACTAGAAGGTTCTCTATATATCTAAAACTATATGTCTGATTCTAGCTATAGAAACTGGAGGCGATCAAGAACAGCTCATATTTGACATAGAACCTGTGAAAATGAGATCAGAGCTGAATCATGGTGATTTCAGCATGACTGAGGATGACTTGTCATTTACAGTACCGCAGCTGCATTTTAAATGAAAGAAAAAACCTCCACACTATAGCAGATACATTAAAAGGAATTACCAAGGTTGTAGTGTGGATCACATATGTTGCCTCCTGTTCCTTCTTTACCACAGATTCTAACTACAAATATTAGCCCATGAGATGTTAGACAATGCATAAGAAAAATGTTGGGCAGGTGGACAGATGATGGCACCTATTTGCATACAGTAAATCCTATCTAGAATACAGGTATTCATGCTTAAACTTGCCAGGTAACCAGGAAACTTTGGCAGGGGGAAAGGGGGGGCATGAGGGAGGAGCAGGGTGGGAGGTGATACTGCTCAAGAGAAACAATAAGTGTTTTCAGTGCTTCTCTCTTAGACTTTAGCCTCTGTAAATTAGCATGACAGATGTATGATCTGGGAATCTTTCCAGATTAATTTTTAAGAAATTAAAGCGTTCAGCACTGGTTATGCTAGAAATATTTTGGGTTTACTTTTTGTCTATCACAATGCCCTAAACACTTACAGATCCACTCTGATCCCACTCTTGCGTACTCGAGAACTTTGACAATTAAACCTGGTTGCCAGGACTCAAAGAGCAAAACTTGCTTTTCTCGTTTCCATAAAGATCAAAACCTATTCTATAAGGAAGTTTTCTGACCGATACATAAAAACTAACAATGTACAGGTGCAGGTCCACCAATGAAATGTGGTGACAGAGGAAATGGCTAATGCAACTGCTTGAGGTCAAGGCATGGCCAGAGCAGAACTTTAGATAGTTGTTTTGCTCATCGACTCTAAGAAGCTGATATCAATGCACCTGAACAATTGCTGTCATACAAAGAAACACACACCCACACACTTGCATATAAAGAGGAATATTACAAAGAAGTTTGGGTAAGCAGGTCACTTTGATCAAAACACAATCAGAGTTATTTTGCAGTAGGTGTTGTAAAAAAAGTGAATGTCAAAGTCAAAAAAGGCAAAGAATGTAGACAGGAATTATTTACATTGTAATGTTGTCTACAGACCACAAACTTCAGGTGCCACAGAAACAGAGCAGAGACATGGCCCTAGCTCAAAATATATTATATACTAAGTGAAAGAATACACTTTTACAGGAAATGGAAGAAACAGTAGAAATATGACTCTGTTTTCCTGGTGACAAACCAAGCCATGAAAAAACGAATAGATAAATCTATATTGTGAAGGCTTTGAACCATTATTTTGTATATCTTCTGGAAGAAATAGGCACACAAAACTTGAAAACACTGTGTTCTTGAGTAAAGCGCCCCAGCTTCTTAAATACAAATTGCTTGGAATATTCACAATTACTTACATTCCAAACCTGCAAAGTGGTTAGAACTGAAGTCTCAAAAATGGGCTCTTCCCCATCTCTTTTATCTATAGGATTTATTTAATTTTGTCAATTCAAATCTCATGTGAAGGAATGGAAATAACTCACCATACACTTGGGAATCTTTTCACCTACTGCAGCTGCCTGAAAGGTAGATCTGTAACCAGCAGTCTGGGCTCCTGTATAGTTAAGAGAGATGCAAATACTCCAGAGGGTGAATCACCCTTCTTAAAATAGCATGAATAGCATCATAAGATTGCTTTTCCTTCTCCTTTAACTGTCAAGGGAACCCTGACCAGCTAAGAATTCATACTCTTATATTGAGTAACATCAGGTGAGATGAATAGGAAGACAATTTCTTTACATGCCAATAGTGAAGCCAGGAGTAGAACACTATTTGCAGGGATCCATTTTTTATGAACTTATTGAAGGAAAAGGTTTAAGCAGCAGAACAGGCTGAGCTACAGAAGCATTCTCCATCAGGATATGATGCTATATCTGGTTTGTTTATTTAAAGGCACGTTAAAAAGGGATTTGTTTAGAGTGTAGAAATACGTAAAGTGAAAAAAAATATAGGTGATTTTTTACTCTAACAAAACAAAGTCCAACATGACTCAGTATCTGAAAAATGAAAATCTAGACATATTCAGACAAGATATAAATTACACACTGAACATGACAAT
Organism: Acanthornis magna; assembly: GCA_036785705.1. Classification (NCBI taxonomy): domain Eukaryota; kingdom Metazoa; phylum Chordata; class Aves; order Passeriformes; family Acanthizidae; genus Acanthornis; species Acanthornis magna. The sequence continues at coordinate 7,964,193 of JAWUZG010000034.1, forward strand.
ATAACTGGAACAAAGAACCTCTTTACAATTTCAAATCTTTAAAGAAATTTGGGATAACTTTTTTTAAGTGTGTGCTATAAGCTAAGTAGGCTACGTCAGACAAAATGATGGTAGGAGTCTAATCTAGCTTTAAAATCTCGTCCATCTCAGAGGCCTGACCAACTAAAAACTCCTTAAGGAAAGACACCTTCAGATTACTTAAATTGTAGCACAATTAAGAAGGGAATGGTCTTTGTTATAAGAAGATGCCTTATGTGTGGTAAATATATTCGAATATTGAGGCACGTGAATTCTCCCTGCTCTAGATGCCTCTCTGTTAAGTCCTGTAACCTTGTTCCTTCTGTAAAAAGCAACATCTCTTTTTTTGGCCAGAATTGTTTTCTGGAGTATAACCTTTGCAATAGAGCTTCAAAGCTGAGAGCAAGTCTCTGAACTCATTCCCCAGTCAAATCCACCTTTTGCATCAGTGCCAGTTTGAAAGGAACAGTGTCAAGATCTTCTCACAGTGCTACAGGGACTCATAGAAAAAAAAGAATGATTTAAGCATGTATTTCCATTTTAAAGGAGTGTTCAAGAAATAATCTAATTTTATCCAGTCTTTGCATTGAACCTTTTCCAAATTTGTCAGTGGTTTTCAACAGAACTAGACTTTCTCCTCTTTAATTCTTGTCACCTTTCAAAGATTCTCTGACTCTATTTCCCTTTGAGTTGGTTTGCCCTGCATGCAGTATTTGATACCGTGTATGTTTCTATTAAACTTTTGTGTCTTATGCAAAATGATGTGCTTTTGATTATCAGAAAGAGAATGATGTCTAGCCATCTCTCACACTGTTAGACACCAGACTGTTAGAAGTCAGCTTTGTTCTACAACCAATACAATAAAAAGTTTTATTACTCGAATTATTATATCTTTCTCCCTTCCTGTTCCCCAAATGTTTATTATGTATCTAGTTTTCATAGTACAGATTCAAGGAGTCGATGAGAAAAGCTTGAGACAGCTCAGTTTCCAACTGTGTCATGGTTATTGCTTTGTAAATTAAAGCATAGATTGTAATGTGTTGTGTGTTTGTTTTTTGGTGTGGTTTTTGTGTGTGTGTGTGTGTGTGTTTTTGTTGTTTCTTTTTTCTAACACAGCTATTGCTGTATTGACACTGGGGAAATATGTCTGTTTATTGTAGACCAAATAGTTTCCTTAAAACATTCTAAACACATGCAAAAGTTCATGATGCATAATGATTTGAGTATTTCTTTTAGGTAGGTGTTCTGTATTTCAGAAGATCCATATGTGCTACAAACAGTGAACAATCAGGAACACTCACTGATTATGATATGATTTTTTTTTGGCAGCCTCTTTCTGTTGCTCTGACAGAATTGTAGTGATGCATTAGTCATTTGCATAGAAAAGATCTTGGTCCATGACAGTCATTTATTGGTGGTGCCATCTGCACTTTCTGTGAGTTGATTCTGAGATAAAAAAATATATTTGGTTCATTGGTACTTTAAAAATTTGGATGCAGTCCTAGTCCTTTTCAGATAACAGTGAAAAAATAAATAAAAAACGTATCTTGCTTTCTTATTATGAACTAAACCTTAAGAATTAATTAGAAGGACTGAAATAAAAATTCAATTGAATCACAAAATAGTTCACTAAGACCCCGGGTTTTTCACTGTATCTCAAGGCACTTGGATTTCTGTAATACATAGTTCCACATGCATTTATAAAATGCCCATCATTCTTCCTGGAGCTATTTACATAAATTGTCTTGTACAAAACCCCACTCATAACAGTAGTAAAACCACAGTTTCTACTCCTTGAGGTCTCTTCTTACCTGTATGATCATCTTGTACACATTTCAGGACAAACCTAGAGCTCAGTAAGAAAATATTCTTTTTCTGACAACAGGTGTCTGCAAATGGAAAGAAACATACTCAATTCAATTACTAGTAAAAACAAATTCCTTAACTGAATATTCTTCCCTGTGACTGTTCTGATCTATTAAGTGCACTCTAGAGGATGTAAATTTAAGAAGCATCGTCTGTTGCTGTTGCCATGATAAGACTCATGGAGTTTGTAGATCGCTGAATTAATTAGGCTCAGGCTCATGCAGGGTTTTTTATATTAGTGAGCATGTACTGAATCCAGAACTAAAGAAAAAAAAATCTTCCACTGACTTATAGAAATACTTCCAATCCTTTGTATGTGATGAAGATCAAGCCATTGGAGATTCAGTTTTAACACCTTACCTCAAAAAAACTACATAGTGCCTATTGCCAGAGGCAAAGTTGAGGATTCCCTGATGTTCAGATATTTAAATAAAAAACATAAAGTGAAATTTTGACTGCAATGACAGAAATCTCTTTGACCTAATTGGATTGGGATTTCTACCATGGATTTTAAGCAAAGAAACTTTAATGTTCTGAAAATGTGAAAAAATTAGACACCATTCTGTAACAGTAATTGATATGCAGCATTAAGGCATTTAGGAATTCCTGCTCAAGAAAATTTACGCTACGGTTACAGACTGAGTTAGTAAGCAGAGATGAAGAACCATTTTTTTCATCCAGATTCATCCAGACAACTTTATTTTTTCTGATTCCATTACTTTTTTCAGATGCCCCATACATAACGATTGATAAAATAACTTCTCAGCTAAGTTGTGGCATTCATGCTGAAAACTCAGCCTTAAACTCCAAAAGATTTTGCAGCCTTATCTAGTCTTGCCATCTGACAAACGAAGTTTTTCTATGCTCTTCTGAATACCACCTTGAGTTCTGGGGATGTTATTGTGAATCTCCTGAAAGTACAAGTCTCTTGCACTGCAAATTAGGAAATTTTTTGCCTGAGATATGATAGTCAAATGACAAGATATCTTAGAATTTATTGTTTCAAAATATTTCTGATAAGTACTTACGAAATTTTTGTATAATTCTTTGTAATTTTTTAAAAATAATTTTAAGCTACACGTTTTCATTTCAAACTTTAGACTAGAAAAACTCATTAATATTTAATTACTAGTTTAAATTACAAAAAAAAAAATTAAAATTAGAAAAAATTCCTGAGTAATTATGAAGGTATTTTTTACCCCAGTTTAGCAATGACTTATTTTTTAATCAGTCCATTAATATAGGGTGGGAAAACTACATTAGATAGCACCATCTAGTCTATATCCACTGAAGTAAAGAGTGATTTAATTCTGATTTTTCTTGATTTTGTATGTATTTCAAGTACAAGTTTTAAAAGGCTATACTGAAAAGTAATACATTTTAAAACATCTCTTCCCTCAACAGTGAATAAGTAAGGCAAAATACGATTCCTTCTTCCAAATGCCTGAATTTTAAAATACAGAAAAATCAAGAACCATGATAACAGCTCTCCATTTCTGCCACTTACTTGGGTTTTTTATAAAGAAAATTAACGTACCATGTAACTTTGATTTTTCCTTGCAGGACTCTGTTTAATCATCCACACCATAACTATAATATACATGGGGAAAGTACACGGTTCAGTTAGGTTATAAATTTAATGAATAGTTCTAAAACATTCTGGGATCCTGAAAGGGAGGGCCTCATGTAAGTATAGAATACTAGTAGATGTCTTGCTTTCTTCTGCAAGCAACAATGCTTAATTGCTCTTCCAAATATGCCTCTCCAAGGGAACACGACATGTTTGAGGAACACAAGGGGGACCTTCTATTGTGGAATGCTCTAACAGGCTCTAAGCAAAGGGGTAATAATGGCTGAATTCACTTGAGAGAGGAGGGCAAAGTAATATGGAAAAAAATGACAGAATACCATTCCATCACATCCTTCTCTTTTGTCTGAGGCTGAACTACAGGAACTCGCAGCAACAAGGGGTCTCAGAGAGTGATAAGCCAGTGTCAGAATGTTTCAATTTATTAGATTATGCATTACCCATTAGGATATCTTTAACTTCCACAAATTTTGCAACTGCATTGAAAAGGATTCAAACTTTTAAATGAAATTTATATAATGATTTTGAAATATATCTATAATTTTTTTTTAATTTGGAGGGGAAAGGGAGATTATAGAATAAATTATAGCCTTATAAATTTCAACTTACTTATACAACAAGTTTTTCCAGTGGATATTGTAACACTAAAATTACAGCACGGAGACATTATCAATGCATACAAACATGAGTCAAAATAGAACCATATTGGGCAGTATAAAGCTTTGGAACATTCAACTAATGATAATGAAAACTGGCTTATAAAAATTCAAACAGCATTTTGTGAAACTATTATAAAGCTAGAAGCTTGGGAATTAGACAGAGTACCCACACAGCAGGAGAGTACAAATGAACACCTACGCAGATGGCTGCTATAAGAACTGAACAACCACCATTCTATATAATAGAAAGAAGCAAAATGAAGTGCCGATTGTAAGTGGTGCTTAACTTTATTAAGCTAAGAGAACACTATTACTGAAAGTCTGTATCTGACAAAAGGAAATTACTTTGTTGTAATCATGTTCATGAGCTGTCTTGTGCAGTCAAAGGCCTGCCATTCATTTAAATTAAACTGTAGCCTTTAAAATGTTAATTAGATGTTAAAGCCAGATGCAATATTGAGGAACCTTTAATTTATAAGTTTCAACCATTTTTCTTGAAACATTCTCACATGTTTGTAACAGAACAACAGGCATGGACTGATTCGTGACAATATCAAAAGACTAACTTACCATATATATTCCTTTTGTTGTCTTTGATAGCTCTTCTATATACATTAATGAGTACATACAATAAATACCTCTTTGAAAGGTATATTTCTGAAGTTAAATTAGAAGACAGAAATTGACTGTATAGTAATTCTAAAAATTATTCTTTAGACATTACTTTTCCTAAGGTTAGAAAAGATTTATCTACTATTGCAGCTTTCCTTTACTTCACTGTTCAGTGTGCTTGAATTATTCCCAATATACATGAACAAATTCAGCAGGACCAATTGCAGTATTATGGCACCAACTGTTTATGAAAACAAAACTATTAAGCTGACAAAAGCGTGTTCAAACAGCAGTATTGATGCTAGTGTGAAGTACAAATTGAACCCTTCCACCAAGCCAGGAACATTAATCACAATGAGATTTGTGATAGAGAATGGTAAAGCTCAGGGGATGACGAAGTCACTAAATGAGGGAAATGTTTTTCCTTGGAACAAGCATCTGCATTTGCTGAGCTCAGATTTACATCACCAAAAACGCTGATACAAATCCTATTGTCTGCCAAATTTAATTTCAATGGTTCTAAGTACTTGCTCCTTCCAGTGAATTAAACTTGGTCATAGTTGATCAACACTTCAAAACTGCGAATTTCCCATAGCCATGGATACTTTTTTTTAAAAAAGGTATGCCCAAAACTAACAAGTGACTGGCTTTTTACAAGACGGGCTTAGAAACCACAGAGAATGTAAACTTTAAATTGTGCTGTGTTTTGGATGTCAGTTTTCATGTCTAGTATTTATTCTCCTCAAAATTAGAATAAAAAATTTTTGTGTAGACTTCCAATCTTCATAACAATTTAGAAAGATTTTTTCCATTTTGGTGAAAGTTCTGTTTGACTTTAATTGCTCAAAACTAGTTATTTATTAGGTTCTTACTTTCCCCAATGCCACAGCCTTCAAAACTTCAATCATTACATATACTTACACATATACCATTGTATCTCAATGATACAATGGAAAAAATTCTGATAGAAGACTTCTCATGCTGGGTATATCATTAGACTTATTCTCTTTGTATTCCTAGCAGTTCTTAGCTGATCCAGGTTTGACGATACTGTGTTATTATTTGGATATTTTGGGTGAGGTACCAATGCTAGAACATGTGTAACAGGAGAGATATGGTACCTTGACGTAATTCTGTAGTTCCATTATCAGGTCTTGTAAACAATGCAAATAGTGAATGAAAAAAAACCAGAAGCAAAACCCCACAACAAATATGAAGAAAACACTGGAGAATACTTTTTTTTCATTGATTGTTTTTGCAGCAATAAAATTACACATCCCAACCAGACTCCTCTTACCCCGTCTTCATTATTCTCTTTCAGGCAGCTACTTCCTAGTAGTATCATAAGTAAAGCTATGGTAATTCTGGACTGATTCCTGTGTCTCTTTTGTCCCTCTAGCCTCTTTCTGAACCACCTTATTTTAGCATGAAATGAAATAAATCATCTTATCTGTGTAAGGCATTTGTAGAGCATGTAGGTGTTTTGTCAGACTTCTGTGACCATGACAGTTGCCTTATTGTGGACCTTCTGCCTTGTAGGATCTGATTCATGCAATGTGCTATAGAATTACTCAGAATTAGACTAGGTCATACATTGTATGTATATAACTCTAGCACAAACATTAATTTACTGCCACTCCCTTTCGTACACCTCAAGCTGATGTTTCCATAAAAGCAGTGCAGACTTATTTTTGAAGTGGTTAGGCTGGTCTTGAATCCATGGTGCTTTTAGGGTTTTCAATGTAAAAATTTTCACGAAAAATACAAAAATCAGATAAAACAATAAAATCAGCCATTCAGAAATGTGATTTTCCTTCCCTTTTTAGTTTGTTGTTTTTAAAGGTGATAAAATGTTATGTCAGCTCAAAGAAAATTAATCACTTGGGTGAACCGGAAATTCTCCTCTCCTAAAAGTGCTGCAGATACTTTTGGCAGAAATAATACATTTTCCTTCTTTTATTTTTATTATTTCTCATTCTTTCTTCCCCCCTCAAATTTTCTCTTCAGAAAAGAGCTTAGGGGAACATGGAGTTTAGCAATATTTCCAGTACATGTTACTGCTTGAATATTTTCATTTCTATTTAAGGCAAATATTAGCCTTTTAAAGGAGCCATATTTCAAGAATCAGGTGGGAAGCACAGAAGTGTTGGATGCACCTCACTGCACTGATGTTCATCCTCAACACTTTGCACAATGTGAGAATGTTTAATATTTCCAACCCAGACTACAGATAAGGATCTCTGGTGTCACCTCACAACCGACAGTACTGGTGTGAGATTTGTAGTAAAACAATATTCCAGCTGTAGCTTTCATTTACAGAAATAAAACATCAGAATGGAAGCGAGGTGTGGGGGGTAGAAGATAAACAATTTAGTCTTTTAGCACCATTTATACAAATGACAGGGAAGCTATAAAAAGTGAATACTGAAATGTAAGGAACAAACTGAGCAATTAGGATGTAGAGCCTGCTTTTTGTTTTGCTAGCTCTTAAAACAAAAATAACCAGGTAATATTTATCTTCTAAAGACATCCAGTGCAAGCAGATCACCAAATATGAATAATCGTTTTCCTCAATAAAGTGTGTGGCAACTATGGGGCAGGCAGTTGTACTTTTTCCCATCAATCATTAGAAACTTCACATGCAGGAGAAGTCTCAGGGGATATTTCTGGCTGGGAAAGAGATCCTCCCTCCTCAGTTCTAATCAGTCCATCCCATCTGTAATGGGTTTAGAAATTGTTAATGACATAAAGTGACAGTCGAATGGCTTTTTGGTCTGTCAGTATAGGGTTTCTGTGAGCTCTCTAACAAACTACTACATACAGTTCTCAAAGCTTCTGGAAAATGATCTCAATTACAAGGGAATAAATTTGATATGCTTGCAATCACAATCAGGAACTGAAAAGAAAGGCTTCCTTAATGCTGTTCTTTCAAGTATAGCATACTAAGACAAATCTGTCTGTGAGGTAAACGACGTAAGAGGGCTACTAACACTTAGAATGTAGGTCTGTGTCACAGAATATGTAAAATACACAAACATCTGAATAATGCTTAAATTTATTATATTCTGAATGCAGCTGTAATTATAAAACCTAGCACTTATGCATAAAGATTTTGTGGAATAGTTTTATCTCAAATGCTTACAATATAGATTGTAAGTCTGTGTGTATGAGTGTCTATCTCTTTAGAAAGGATTTGCAATATTCAAAGATAAATGTGGACCCAGACTCTGAAGACTTTCCTTAACCAAAACTGGTGTTTGCTGGAAAGCCATGCCTGACTTGGTCCTTGATTGACATTCAAAAACATTTCATTCTAAACTTGCAGGATTAAGCTCCCTCAATCTCACAATGTTGGTCGGAGTTCAATTATTTTATATATCAGATTGAGGAAAACAGCTAGCAAAAGTTTAAAACATTTCAATTTGAAATGTAATACAAAGCTTCACCAGAAGATCAAGATACTGAATATTACTGTTAGTATTATATTAAACAAGATCAGACTCTGATCCCTCACAATCAAAAAAAAAAAATTCCCTCTTCTTTAGCTGATTAAAAATTAATGAAATATTTGCATGAAGGAACTCAGGGTCTGGCCAACTGTGCATGCCTTAATAATGTATGCATATTTGTGAATATGAATCATGTTGGAGAAGGTTAATAATGGATATGGAAATGAAGATTTGCAAAATTTTAAGGACAAATTTTCCTCTTCTACAGCTAAGAATTTGCCTTCCTATTACTGTTTCTCAGTTTTCAGAAAATTCATTACACTAGTGTGTCAGAAAAACTGACATTTCAAAGACTGACATCCATACTAAGTTTCACTAAAGTGCATTGCTCTGGAGAACGCTCCATCCTCCTCATTTGCTGACAGCCAAAAATTTCTTAAATACTATCTGTAAGTGATTTCAGAAAGTCTATATACATCCATATTTGCTTCCCAATTTTCTCCTCGTGGAAATATTTCCTCATACTAAATGTAAAAGAGGAACTATAAACATGTCTTTTCCTGAGAAATTACCTGTGGCATGAGCTGACAGACTTTATTGCTGCTGCATGAGTGAGTCATGTGATAATGACAGCTGAAATTCAAACGGAATTTTTTCTGGGCACAGGGTCTCCTTGCCTCTCAGTTAAACATCATCATCTTCAGGCAGTGAGGATATTCCAGTAATTTAATTGTGTCATACAGATGCCCTCTTCAGTAAAAGCTCAGTTTTAAAAATTCAGTAGATGCCAAAGATCATAATTAATGTCTTGGAAGTTAGCACCATATTTCTTTTAAACTGCATATTCAGCAACAAAATTTCAACCTAATCTAGAGCATTACCATAATAATTTGTGAATAATAGGGCTGCCATCATACCTGTCTGACTATTTATGCCAAAAGCTATTGCAGCTTAGAGAGAAGATCTTCAGGCTCAAGTTGAGATGAATGTTCTCCAGCTACTTCTCAATGCCCTGGGCTTGCATAGATCCTTCAACTGTTGCTATAAAGTAAGGAAGATTGTTAGCATTTTCTCAGCTGAAGTTTCAAGTCACAAGTCACCTCTCACTTATGCTACTAAAGAATCACAGAATTACTAAAGCATTAAAGAATACATTAGAACTCTTTTATGAGCAATTTTAGGAATCAGTTGCTGGGTCAGCTTCCTCTTGCAAAACTTCGTTTCTGTCTATTCTCTCTTTGTTATCTCTTCTCTTCATTGGTTTTGTCATAGAGTTCTCAGTGTAACTGTGATTTCCATCAACTTCTTGATACTCAAACTCTGGCTTCCACCCACAAGATTTCAGCTTTCTTACCATGTACTTAACCCTCAGGAAGTGTCTGAAACTCCCTATACATTATGCATACCTGAATAAATCATCCCGCTCTTCTCAGTGACACCTTTTATCTATATTTTATTCATCCTTTATTATTAGCCATAATATTGCTGCCAAGAAAATTCTTTTGGGAAGGTAGAAACACTGTTTTCATGCCATTGAATTTGCTCACTCAGATGACCTATGCAAACCCTTGAAACTTTCATTTCTTCATATACTGGAGGCTGTACGTGGGGTGGGGTGAGGGGGAATTTTGAATCTACCTCTGGTTCTCCTCTTTTCCTAGTTCTTTTTCTGCCTAGTTTCAGAAGACCTTAAATAAGTAATGAAACTTTTCTATACATATGCACTACAATGTACATATCTTATGAATTTGGACACCACCATAGTTTCAGTTATTTAGTTCCATAAAAAAGCATCGTTATCTTTAGCAGTGGTAGGGGAAAAAATCCTCAGAAGCTATACTGGAAATATTTATCTTGTTCACTAATGAGAAGAACCAAAAAATAATTAAGTTTGTACCAAAAAAATGAAATATGCCATTTTCTAGCAAATTCAACTTTTAGGCTAGAGATGATTATTTAAAAAAAAAATCTGACATGTTGCATTTTCAGTTTTCCTACAATATTTATCAATAAGGTAAATTAAATATAAGAAGTCCTATTTGTAATTCTTTGTTAATTACTCTAATTCTCTATAAACAACAGGTAAAAAATGCAAGAAAGCCAAATCAAGTCAATATTATATTGAACTCAGTGGCTAATATTGTTTCTTCCAGCATTATCTAGAAAAGCAAGATACAATGAGAACCATACTGTCAAGAATTCCCTGGTAATTACCATATGTACTGCTCTGTGAGGATTTTTTTCTGGATCCAACACAGAAGTTCTGTTTTATCTTACAGATAAGTAAGATAAAGTGCTGTGTTGTTCTAAAAGATATTAAAAATTTTTCCTTTTGCTGCTTTCCTTCACTGGTTATTCTCTTCGCATTTCTCATCATCCCTTCAGAAACATTCTTTGATGCCTCCTCCCATTCCAGTCTCCCTCTTTCAGGATATTTCTCCTACTACACTGCCCTTGATCAGCAGTTTTGTGGTCTCTGCACCTCGGTCCTTATGTCAGGATCTCGCAATCCTAGCTGTTGACTAAACACCTACCCACACCCAGCACTGTGACCTACCTTTCTGATCTCTCACAAATCTGTAGCTGCCACTTTAAATTAGCATGATCAAAACAGACCGTTTGATTTCCACATCAAACCCTCCTTCTTCCTAAGTTCTCTCAATACCTAGACTACCCCTTCCTTGATGTTAAACAGTCTCAAATTTGCATAAAAATTTGCACATCAATTTTATTCATAGGAAATTCTGTTAAAATTTAAAAGAAAAGGGGCATTGACTCTTAAGTCACAAGTCTGCTGTGATATCCACAGAAACATTTCATTTTCACACTGATTAAATATTGTGAGGTGAGACCTCAATCTTTTTTCGGTAAGCTTTGTTCAATTTGATACTTTGCTCTCTCACCCGTCTGGTTGCTGCCTGGCTTTTTTTTCAGCCCACCATGTCGCTTTTTGATATCTGGGTTTTAAGCTCTTTAAGAGACAATGTCTTGCTATTAGACCACAGAATAGTTCACTACAACAGGAGCATCATTTTTCTATAAGATTCTGAGATAAAACTGTATAAATAATAATAAGAAAGGATTGTAAGAATTAAGCTCATTATTTCAATTTGGAGTTCCACCAGTCATTCTAAACTAGAAACTATTTACAAATTAGCAAATGCTAATGTAAAGATAAATGAAAGAGTCCTATGGAGCAACTCCTAGAGGAAGAAACAGAAATCCTGCAGACAGTCTTGATTTGTGGTAAGCCTTATTTGGAAAATTTCAACAATGCTTGTTATACTGACCCTCTGCAAAAGGGTCTATTTCATTCTCAAATACTTGTAACACGCTATATGGTGACCTCCTACTCAGATCTCTAAGAGAAATACAGAAGATGTTAATATTTTTTCTTCCTCTCTGTGTGACAGTGACATTTTATGTTAATTTCATCTGCTCCTTGAGCTCTCAGAGCCAAAACATTCTGTGGGAGGCAGAATGATGTCATTTTAGTCATAGCATAATTTTTCAGCTGCTAGAACAAGACATATTGTGGCATATTCTTCAGTACTTTTAAAAAGTAGTGAAATATAAACTTAAGGTGATATATTTATGCATGAGGGAGTTACACTGCCTTTTTCAGCTTTTAGAGCTAAATAGCAGGTTTAAAGTGACACCATTCCTCCTCCACCAAATATTTTTGCTTTTAAGCCTAGGGAGACAAAATAACCTTAACCAAGTAATATGATTTCCAGTTGTTGTAACTACAAGAAGGTAACTTAAAATACGAATTTTGTGTTGCATTTGAGTCAGGTGCTTAATTTAAATGTCATTCAGAAGAAACTGCCCATAGGATAAACTGGACATTTTTTAAAAATTTGAAAATAAAATGCAAGTAAAGTCACTAAAATTCTCCTAGGCTTAAACAGATTAGAACTAGCAATCATCACAGAGGATACAATAAACAACTGCTGCATTGCTAGCTCTGTGTTGAAGCCAGGGAAAAGAACAAAACCAATGGGCCTCTCTAGTCAGATTTTCAACAGAAACAAAAAAAAAATGGTTTCTTCTTTGGAGTAATCTTGAAAATATTCCAAACAATAGAGTAATGAACGATGATTAAGAAATGCATTTTGAACTTAATAGTTCTGCCCCAACTTATCCACTTCAACTGTCTGTGCAAAGGGCGTTAGGCACCACTGGCTCCAGGTGAGCTGGGCAGCCATGGTCATGGAGCATGGGACAGGAAATGGCTGCACAGTGAGATCACCTAGGCAGCAAGGAAGGCATAATCTGTACAGCCTTTTCTCCTTCTTCTCTCTTATGGTGTCCTCACACTCCTGCAGGATGAAGGGGAAGATAAGAATAGGCAGGTAGACAATAAAAACAACCCCCCACAAACAACCCTCTCTTTTCTGAATTCAGGTACTGTTTTTCTGTTTCAGTTGTAGGGAACAAACTTTCATATGAGACTCAGCTTCCTAATGCAAAAAGATGTGTTACTAGTGGGATGGGGGAATATTTACTGTCTTTACTACGTATTTGGAAAATTATATGCTACCTGCAGATTGAGAGAACACACTCTGAGATCCAGGAATCATCAGAAGTCTTGGAAGCATTAGTGTTTCTTTGTGCTCAGGGGTATTAAGACAATCTCTTTTGTTGACTTTTGTTGATGAGAAAGCCACTGAGTCAGAAGGTTTTCCTTATACGTTCCCTCCTTTCCGGTATACATGCACTGCAATGTCTAAATTTAAAAAGAAAAAAGTAAAAATAAAAACAAAACTCACCAAAAAATAACCCACAAAAAACCCCCCAATCCCTAAAAGGCTGGTAAATTTTGTAAACTTAAACACAATGCTATTTCAAATAACAAGGTTTGTATAAAAAATAATGCTGCTGTACTTTAAATGACCACCAAATTTTTACTAGTAGTATAATTACAATACTAAATATTTTCTATTAGAGGTTTGTATAGGATATTTTTTCAATCAATCAACATATTTGATGTGATAACTCAGAATTATCTCCTATTGCTCTTGAGTAGAGATTAAAAAATGGTGTGCATCTTTTTTCACATAGATAGATGCTACACTTTTATGTACAAGGTTGAATTATATCGTTATGGGGGGTTTTTTTCACCTATTTGAACTAATAATGATTCAGAATCAAATTTTGATTTTTAACTATGGTTCATTTAGAAATCTTAATCTGGATCCACATAATGCTTAACTATGATATTTTAAATCCTCCTTACATCTATACCTTTCCACAAGAGAGACAAGTGGAAAGATATTCAAAATTATTAATAATTCAAGGCACCTAACTCTTTGTAATTGAAATTTCATGTCATCAGCTCCTAGATAGTAACATGTTTAAAATGAAAGGGTCATTCAAAATAACAAAAAATAACAAAAAACAAACAAAAAAACCCCAAAACCAAACCCCCCCCCAAAAAAAATTCCCTTGTTATTGAAAGTATGAATGTTTCATAGAATGCATAATTATTACCTGTAGCTTACATTTTTCTCTAATAAAGTTTCACACAGACTATATACTAATGGGTAAACTGTACTCACTAACCTTTAAATACTTTACCCTTTTGTACAAAGACTGAGCATTATTAGGTAATGAAAGAGTGTATGAGAAAGTAGTAGATTATTTATGATAGAAACAAAATGAAACTAATGGGACAAGATTTGAAAGCTGTGATGCATGAAAGGTGCTATAGAGACAGCTTTGGCACCATGACAAATAAAGATAAAGACTCAGTGGGAAGCAACAGTGTGAACATGACTATGAAGAAGAAAGAATAGATTTACTGAATGAATCCTTACCATCTGGTGTTTATTTAATACACAATGAAGGTCAAATGGCTAGTGATCCCTTTTTCTATAGTCCAGTGACCAAAAGAATGGGAAGAATCAATGAATTTATCAATATGTCTGGAAACGTTTTAACATATGATCTGATTGAGTCAATATTATTGGAGCAACACATTCATTACTATTTCAGATATGGTTTGGAAAAGGCTCTGTGGACAAGAAGTGCATCCATTTTTTAACTCTGACAGAAGTTCTATTAAAATGCACATTACTGTATAAAAACAGATACATTTAAAGAAATAGTAATCTGGTAACATTCAAGAAGTTTGCAAAACAAAAATATATCTTTCAAGTCAGAAAAGGAGTTAGTGTGTGCTAAGCTCTGTGAAATATTTTCCTCCTTTATTTCATTTTTTCATTTCTGCTAGATTGAATACACATCTGGTTTATGTAATTACACTATAGGGACTTATTAAATTTTAGTGAAATATGTTTATTAGGCATTATATGAAAACAGCATACACTAGGAATAAATCTTATGCACATTTAACAGTATCATTTTACGTAACATTCTGTCTTCTTGGAGGTTCTAGTCATTCTATACTTTCCTTCTCTAGGGAAAAGCATGTATTCCATTGAACTATTTTCAATGTAGGTATAATAATAAATATGACACCAAATCATAGTAGGTCCCCAGTCTTTTATAATAAACCTTGATATTTTTAAACAGAAAAAAAAATGTACATGCTACTTCAGCAGTGACCTCATTTCTGATGAACAAAAATCCCCAAAGAATCTTCCTTTTATTTAGGACTTTACTAATCTTGAATCAAAACCAAAATGTAGATTTTACTATGACTTTTCATTAATATAGGTATATTGTGGCAAATAATTCATAGTTAACTACATACACAACCTATTTGTTGTTCTGCCCTTCTATTTCACAAACTTAATTTAGCTCTTATTTGTTTTATATTTTAACACAAAAATTATAAATATAAGAAAACTAGAAATAGCAAATAGGTCCTGCCCCCTACTGGTGAAAATCCCACTCAACTGGATTTCTGGCAATGTGCCGCTAGCATGGTAACCCATAGGGTACTTCTATCTTAGGGTATTTACGAAGTTCTTAAATAGGCAGGATTAAAATGCAGATTCAAATATTAATCATTCCTCTACTGAAATCTGAAAAGAAAAATGAAACAAAGCCTAAGAAGATCTTAGAAATGAATTTGGGAAACATGGAGAGAACTCAAGCACCAATGACTACTCACCGAATGCCTTCTTCACTGTTAATCATATTTTATCATCCTCTTTGCCTCTACTTGTGTTAGATTACCATGAGGAAATTAACCTATAACGTCTCTTTAATTGAAAAATGGCTGGTATCACTTAGCATCTATAAAATCTACCAGTCTGTCCTGGGATCAGCCACAGAGATTAATGCTCTGTGTTCACCCAGTTCCTCATCTCCAGAAAAACACATGTCTTTACCTTAAGTTTTTACTTCTCAATGCTTCTGATGAAAACATTCTCAACTTGGGTATAACTAGGATGCTTCTTGGACAATCAACCAAATCTCTGTCTTTTTCCATTATTTTTCCTTTTTTGCCTCTCTCCCATTTTATCTGGACAACATATTTTTCTCAGAAGCCAATCCAGGATAAGACAACTGTGAGATTTACTTTTAATTATTTTACTATAATTAATTCTAGGTTCTCTATTAAAGCGCTATGCTATGTTTGACTCAGAAAAACAGACCAAAAGCCTTTTTTTTTAATCACCAAAGAAAGATATTAGTTGCATAAGCTCTCTTCTTGCAAGACCTGGGATATTTGCAGCCAAGAAAGTCCAAATAAATGTAATTAATTCTCTTTTTCTTATCCTCCATTCCCATTATACTTTCTGAAACATTCACTGTTCATCAGCACATGTAGCAAACTCTCCTCTGTTACTATGTTGGGAGGACACAGTTAAGGACCTGATTTTACAATGCTCCTACCTCTTCCAGGGGACTAGCTTATAGGATGAGAAAAGATAATGAAGCACAAGGCAAGATATATCATTTTCTGTCTCTTTTCCTAGTGAGAGCTTTCAGGAGTAATGGCAAAAGGCAGTTCACAAAATGTCATCCATTCACACTTTATTACTTCAAAGGGAAGATGTGCAAGAACAGAGGGTATGTAGGGTAAAATCAGACCCAAATTCAGAATCCCTTTTACTGCTCCTCCTTGGAATCTCAGTGACTTATAATTTCACTTCTGCTGCAGAGAGGTAGATACCTCTGCTTGTTCCTTTGCAGCATTATATGCCAGCAACATATTTCAGCTCAATCAACAAATTTCAGTGTCAGCAGCAGGTGACAGGTTTCTTGTTCTTAAGATTGTCCTAATGACACTTTCTGTTGCTGTTGCTTAGGTTTATGTTTATGCAAGTGCTGTGAATGTGAGGTGTTAATCAGCAGCTCTAATTAGTAGGGTGGAATGAACATTCTAGGATTCAGTTCATTTAGTTTTCATAAACAAGGTTTACCTGAGGCTTTGTTCACACAGAAATGAATTCAAAATGATAGAAAGCCTGCTTATAGTGCCTTGAAAACATCTTTAATCTGTGTGGTCTCTTGTTGATAATTTTAGGTGAAAACTGGATTTTTTTCATTAGAAGAAAAAGCGAAAATTAGTAGTCACTGAGAAAGAAAAAGCTTCTTGAAATTAGTTAAATTCCTATCTCATTTGAGTAGCATCTTCTACACCAATGGTTTAGGGGCCAAGGAAGATTTGGAAAATCTGGTACGCTAATGACCCCATAGCCTTGGCCACTCTACAGTAATGAATAGGGAAAAATGGTCTTGTAAATCTAAACTGACCAAACTCCCATGGATATGAATAGGTATGAGAAATTGCTGAAAAATTTAAAATCTGGCACAGCTTTTAGAGTGTCTGATGGAGAAAACACACTGTGCCTTCAAAAAGAATTACTAATCTGGAATACACTTATGTGCCTTTCTAAAACAAAATTCAGCTTATTATGAATATGGTACTTTAATGATTATGTAGGAATTCACAAATACATTTATTGTGAACCCAGCATCTATATTTTGAACAATAATTTAAATTTAGATAAGGATTTATTACATATTTCCACAAGGTTCATACATTTTAGAACGTATCATCTCCAGACACAGTGTTTAGTTTCAGAAGAACTATTTCAATGGCTTAGTACATGAGAAAAAGCAAGTGTATAATGAGTTGGGTGAAAGAGTAAATCCCAAAGATTACAAATATATTTAGTAGATATTTAGGTGTGTGTGATTATTATCATCTTTAATGCACTACCTAAACATTGTAAATATGTAAGAAGCTCTACATTTTTGTTTTGTTTTCTTTTTTAATTTCTTCCAAAAAATGAAGAAAAGGATGCAAAGGAAGAGGCTTCTAGGAACTAGGAAAGCCAGCCATATTACCTACATGCATCCCAGCAATACTTTACAATCAAGTGCTCTAAATGGCTATATTTACAATGTATTGGATTCTCCTCATCATCCCATTTACTATGATTTTAAGTCTGAAGGCTGACTAGACCTGGGATATACTAGGAGACCTATAGGAAAACGATACTCTCCTTTTGTTAGAAGAAGACAGAATTGTCACTGGTCTCTTTCTTACTTCTCATTGTAATTTTTCAAATACACTCTTAACATCTGATTATGTGGAACCCTAAATCTCTTTAGATCATTACCACAGGTTACATACCTGCTTATTCCACCAATCAGCACCATATATAAAGTATCATATCCACATAAAAATTAGTATGATTAATATCTTGAACCATCATATCCAAACTGTTTATTATTATTTTTACTTCCTTATTGCTGAAGATGATAAATACCTTACTCTTACTATGGGGTTCTATATGTTTCTCCTACTTTGGCTCAAGTGCTAAAAGAGTTTTTTTATCAGCTAAATCAATAATCAGACTTATTCGTTATACAAATTACTCAGATGATGTAGCATTTTGTTTGCAGGGCAACCAGTACACTTATATTTTATTCACATGATTGAATTCCAGGGCAAAACTCCATTCTCTTCATCCCACGTCTGATCAACCCACAGGGCTTATAAGCCACTATCCTACGCAGTTTCAGTTTAGCACCACTGGACCCATTCTTTGAATATTGTTTTCAGATATGTGTTACACTTACGGCCACCAAGAATACTTGGAAAGGATCCCTTCCCATAACAGCAGCTCAAGGTCTCTTCCCAAAATTTCACAGAGCAGGAGCTATGAATTTTCCCAACAGCCAGGACAAACAGAAATACTCCACTCCTTTTCTTACTCTGTTTTTACAGAATGCAAAAACATTCATAAGACTTTTTTAATCTGATAAGATTAGCATGACATTCACTTCAGTTCAGAGTAGAAGAATTCTTATAATTACATAACTAAACTGTTTATCTAAACAATCCACTTCCTCACATGCTTATGAGCTTATGTATGTTATCAGAATGAAGATAAATGAGAAGAGACCATAGATCAGAAGTCCCTTACTTGCACCACACCATGAAAATGCGTTCATTCATTTCTTCCCTTTCCACTGTTACAACTCCAGGTGCCATTCATTATTCTCTCACTACTTTGCACTTTCTACTTGAGGATTCTATGCATTTTGTATTTACTACATTAATCTAGTGAAACTTCAATGAGTATTTTTTTTTTACTTTAATTATTTTTCTATTAAAGAGAAGCAATAAATGAACAAACAGCAAATTGTTTGTCACAGCTGTGAAAGAAGAGAAATTCAGGTATCTTCTCAGAGAATCAGCCACTGTCTTCTGCTAGAATTACCCTTCTCAAGAGACTTATCCTCTAAATGACTTCCTGCAAAGATCACTCCCTTTCTCTGTGGCTGAAATAGATTCTCCTTTCATACAAGGTAATAGACTGAATGTCCAGAGAAGCTCTTTTCTATTTAAATTTCCATATTATAATATTCTACCATATATAAATGCCTTTATATTGATTCAAGGTGAAATAACACATTAGATCTGCCAAAAGGAGAAAAATTGACCTTCACCTCTGCTTCATTCTTCTCCATTTTGCTGGACCTTGAGTTTTACAAGCTCTGCTTTGAGTTGATTCAACTCACCAACCTGGCAGAAAATCAACCCAACAAAACAAAAGTTGTTTGCCAGACTGGGGAGTAATTTTGTTCAGTGTAGATTCACAAGAGTCAGAGCTGATGAAAAATGGATATTGAATGGTACTGGTGGGAAGCTTTTTGCATGTATGCATCTCTTATAACAGCACAGTTTTAATGTACAAATTTATTCTCACCTTGTATCTCTCTTTAAACTGATGTAAACAGTAGTCGTCTCCAGAACAAGTAACTTCAACATTTGTTATTATGTAGTTTAAATAAAATTAATTGCAGTTGTTAAGAGAACTTGAAGAGTGACGTATACTTTTATTAAGAATCACCATTTATTTTCAGCCAAAAGGAAGATAAAATTCTTCTAATATTGATTTTATGATTTTATAATGAGGCCCTAGAAGATTCATTATAGCAAGAAGTTTCATTAAGAACACGTCCTGCACCTTAGATAATTTATTTTGAAGAGGTCTGAAGTGACATAGAACAGAAATCACACTGAACATTAAGAGCTGTATCTCTGTTAAGAACAAACCAAAACTGTAGTTAAGAACTTGCTTCCAAGAACATAAGGTGTCTGACTATGTAGCTTGATGACCACACAGCTGTTCTAAAGAGCAGGGTGGATGATATTCTGTTATCAAGTCAAATACCAAGCAGGCAAAGATAATGCTTAATTTTAACATTCCCTTATCAGCATTAGTCAAGGATTTAAAAAAAATAGAAGCATCAGACATCTCTGTAGGCATCACAAAAGAATTTCCTAGCATTTCCCTTTCCCAGAGTTTTGGGTCTCAGGCTTGTCAGAAACTAAGTTTCTGTAGCTTAACCTGTTAATGCACATCAATTGATACATGTAAGAAAACACCATCTGTGCAATCTTATTCATGTCAGTCGTGAGGTAATTCAACTTAAAATTCTTTCGCTGAACAGACACATCAACAGGCACTATAAGCATAGCTGGAATGCACATAGTCACTTACCAAACAGAAGAAAATTCACTGTGACTGAGCCCTTAAGGATTTTCAGACTTTTATTAAATATCAGATACTGCATTGTGATGCAAATATTTAGTTCTTAGTTTCTATATAGCATTATATGTAGATAAATTCCAGGCTAAATGCCCAGCTAGCTAGTTAGACAAAATATGACCTTAGAGACTGTGACTCCCACAATCGTCAGACCAATTATTATTAATGTAATTCTTGAATCTGATACAATTTCTTTTCTTTTTCTCTGAGTACAGTATTAGTGACTACAGCTAACAGAAAATGAACAAAACTCTATTAGTAGAACAGTATGTCTAGTTTCTGGATGTAAGAGATCTTCAAGTTACACTAGCAGCTCCAGGGGGTAATATGATAATTGTTGAAAGACTAGGCATTGGGGGAGATGTCTTTTTATTAAATGACAAAGGTATCTTTGATGTTTATTAAAAGTAATTCAGACATTCCTAGTTGAATTTAGACATATATATACACACCACATCTAAAATGTCTTCACAAAATGCGGTTCTGCATTCTCATGTATAAGCAGCTTTGTTTATATAAGGATTGTTCTCCAGAAATGAACAATTCAAATTAATTAAATTGCATTCAAACAGACCAAATAACCACATTCTAAAGTGATTGATATATATGGACACAGAAGATGAAGGGAAAATATTTTAATATTTTGAATTAGATCTTTTGCCCCGTTAATACAGTGCAATAAACTTCACTGGAAAAGTTCAGAAGAATTATTCAAACCTAAGCTGCAAGACTAACAGATGCAATACACCTTCGAAAATAGAGTTGAGGAGAGCTATCCCTAGAGATGACAGAACAGTGTAGTCCTCAGGACAGCTCCTCAGAAATCCCTTCTTGTATATTCCTGGAAAGCAATAAATAATTTTAAATAATATACTGTCTCTATTTCTTCTTTGCTCTCTCTTTTTTTCTTTTCCTACTTACACATAGTCTGCTTTATCTGCAGGATTTTGATGACTTGTCAGAGACACTCAGATGTATTTGGAGAAACATTGCCCCAGCAAAAACCCTCATCAAATAGAGATAACAGATGGAAATGAGACAAACAATTTCCTGATCTAAGCAGGCAAATTCAGGATTTGGTTTACAGTAGAGGGAGATGGGACTTTTGATGAATTCACCCACTTCATTCTTCTGTGAAAGCTTGACATGGGCTCTCCCGAAGCGATTTAATTTTCATTAGCACAGTATTGTTAAATGAAACATGCAGAATATGCTGGCCTCCAAATCGTCTGTGTACAAAACCAGCAAGAAACAAGAAATTTCCTAGGAATTAAACTTCCCCTTTATTATAGCAATCCTCCTCACTAACAAAATTATGTATCTGATTTTTTTGTGTGCTATGTTAAAATTTTGTTCTCCATCTAATGACAAAATATTGGCCACAGTGTACACTTCACTTGACTTCTTTTTTTAAAGATCTTAACTTTTTAAAGGAGAAAATAGAAGCTCTTTGTTTTGTAAACGGTTTGATATCCCTGGCATCCTGTACCATAACTTTTTTCTTTACGCGTATCAGAAGAAGTTGAAGAGGAAATTATCAAATTGCTTTTATATTTTGTGCCTGATATGATCCGTACCCGGATTTGACATTCTGAATTATCACAGCAAAGCCCTACTGAAATTTCTCAGCTTTACTGTTTCTGAATTGGTTCTTATATCTGCATACTAAAATACTTCATCTTATTTCAAGATAACTGAGCTTGCTGATGGAGAATGTGTCTTGGGAGGAACAATGAAAGGCCATCAAAGAACTAAATGCACTTGGCTGATTCTACTTGAATTTTTAGGCAAAGCAAAATCAAAATCCAGGTCTCTGAGCCTGGGTTTGAGAAGCAAGCAAGCACAAAAGATATTGCAAATTATATTTATACTTCTGAAAATACAGTGGGTTTATGTAAAAGAGTTAAACCAGAATATATCCTTTTTCCTGTTCACTTTTTACTTCAAAATGAAGTACCTGAAGGATTTCTTCAAGACCTGCATTTACCTAAAATATATCAATGAAAAATACGAATAGTTTTAAAGTTGTTAAAAAATTATAAAACATCATTAATTATTGAATTGGGAAACCGGTGCTCTAAACAGTGAAAATGATGTGTACCAAATAAAAATATTGGCATTTTTCATTACGATTCTTAAAGCCAGGAAACCTTTTCCTTTTGGAATTTCTGAACTGACACAAATGTCTTTAAAAACGGCAATTAGTGACATGTGACTATGAAGAACCCTGTGTTGAGAAGCTGAGCCTAAGCCTCTTGAAGATTCTCCATGTAAACAAGTCAGACCACATCACTCATTATCCCTCTTTTGTTTACTGGGAGAAAAGTTCAAACTATTTAATGAGAGGATTACCCATACTTCAACTCCATTGAAAAAGATTAATTGATATTTTCCTGTTAGGGGTTTAACCACTTGGATTTGGCCTCATATCCCCCATTGTTACTGATGCTGTGATCAGCAGAGCAATGTTGCTTAAAGGTTAGACAAACTTCGCAGCATAAATTACACAAACTAATTTATGTTAAAGTTTGGTGAGCCTCTAAGCCTGAAGAGCTTCTATTAACTCCTCAGGTGTTTAGAAAAAAGAGCTGTTAGAAAATAGGATCATTTATGAAGAAGTATCTAATCTTTATACGGAATTTTACAGCATATTGAAGCATTTGGACTCAGTATAGCAATTGTGACTCTATAAGAAAAATATGTAACATTCAGTAAAGTCAGTACTACTAGTATTATTGACATTTCATTTTAACGTGCTTGTTTTCTAATTACATTTAGGATGTGGGGGGAGCAGGGCCATGAATCTCAAAATACATTTTTTCTTCAAAGCTTTAAAATTTTCCAAAAAATGAGTGTCTTGTGGACATATGGCTGCATATTTGGATAACACCATTTGCATTTTCAAACTTGCAATATTTTTAACCACTCATTTGGCTTTTGCTTTCAGAAAAGCAGACAGTTAGTGCATTCATTTGAAATGATTTAGTCTCTTTAACTCTTTAAAAAGACAAGAAAGGAAAGTATATTCATGAATCATTTAACATATATGTTTGTATTTATGCTTGAAAATGTAAACTGATAATCTGATCTAGATATATTGAGTACAAAAATCAAAGATCTTGTAAATATTAGATATTCATACATATTAAAAGGAAACCATCACAATAAAAGACATAAGATTTAAAGAGAAAATACAAGCATTAGGAAAAAATTGAAATAGTTAACCTAAATGGAAGCAGTTAGGACACAATTACACAGGTTTTGATAAAGAAAGTATGCTTCAAAGAAAACTGCTGGAGACATCATCCCTCAAAAATCAACATTCCCCTTTCTTCTAGTGCCTAAAATATATGCAATATTTTTAATTATTTATTCTTCTTTAAAAGACTTTGACTCTGTATCCTGTTCACTACTGGGAAAACTATGATATCTACTAATAAAAAACCCAAGATGGTTGACAAAAAAACACTTCTGCAAAATACAAAATAGCAGTATTTTCAAAAGCAACAGATGAAGGAAATGAGAAAATGTCAAAGGTTCTTACAAGTAAGATAGAAGAATGTATTTTAGAACATGCTGCAAGTGAAATGGTAATGGAAAATTGATAATTTTGAGTCACTTTTAAGGTACACAAAAATATAAAAAAGAATTTCCCCAGACTGAAAAAAGTGTTATTATAAATTATAGTTTTAAAAGTCTGTGATATAGTGTCCAGATGTTTGATGAACAAAACAAAATAAAAAATCAACTCATTTTCAAAAGTTGGTGTAGACAATTCCAGTTATTTCAGAATATTCATCTTTAATGTACAGATTCTAAACTCTATATATGCTAAAATATGCAATAGTCTGAAATTTGTAATATTGTGCATACATTTGGACATATTGCAGACATATTTGGACATATTGTGGACATATTTGGAATATTTCAGTTTTTTTCTTAATTGACATACTATATGGATACTTATATTTTCAAGAAACAGCAATCTGCTTCATTTTGAATTTTTTTTAATGTGTATATCTAATTATTACTTATTTATTAATTTCAGCAGAAGTTTAATTAATTAGCAGCTGATGAAAAGTATGACAAAAGTAAATACAAGCATTTACATTACTTCTGATATTGAATGAGCACAAATTTTATTGACCCTAATCCTGACAAATGTAGTTAACCTTATTGATTAACTCAAGCACTGAAATAGAGTGAAAAATGTTTTACCACAAGACACTATAGTATGACCACTATGTCAGCTATTTCAGCCTTCAAGACTTAAATGCACAGCCTACATTGAACATATTGATTTTCCTAAATAGTCCTCCCATAATAAATACTAGATTATCACAGCAAGTCTCTGCAGACATGTTAGGTGATCACAGAATGGAGCTGTAATCAGAGGAAGTTCTGTGAAAGATAATCTTTCTTTATTCTCTTCCTCTGAGAAATTAGGTACAGAGGAAACAAGGGACAGCAGAAATCACCGTAGTTGTTCCTATGAAATCTGCTCTTCGATTATGAAATATGTTGACTTAACACTTAAGCTTTCTTCCTTCCAAAGGCAAAAGTTATCAGAAACATGTATAAATGTACGTAATGTCATTCCTGTGTTTTTAAAACTACTCTTATGCCAAGTTAATGTTCAAATTAAGATGTAGCTGAAAAACACTTAGAAAGACAAAACAGCTTGTACAAACTGACTGAAATAAACCTTCCTTTCATTTAAGATAAATAGAATCAATACATATAATTTTTTTAAAAATCTGGCTGTTTGTTGGTCATATTAGAGCTAATTTTTTTTATCTTAATACAGGATTATTTTTAGAATACAATTTGCTTTTTTTGAAATGCTATTATTAATATTTAGGTCTGTGGAAGAAAAAAAAGGGTAATAGGCCATGACATTTTCTAGCTTGAATTAAAAGCCCTTTTTCATTTTTTGAAAATTTCAAATGTACCTTTATTTGCTATGAAAGACAAGACAAAACCAGAAGGAACACAAGACTTTAACAAAACAGAAGACAGATGTCCAGAAATTATCAATCGCTAAAGCACACAGATTGTGATTAAATTTTAATGTGGCTTTTAACTTAAGTAAAGATTTTGCTTATCGAAGAGAAAGAATCCCAGAGAAAATGTTGTTATTGATGTCATCATTTTAGATGTAAGTGATCCCTTAAGTAATTTTTTTTGGTTTCAGTGTCACTTTTTAAGTGTCTTCTTAGACTTAGGAAATCGTTAGAGGGCATGTTCATTTAAAATTCTAAGTCTAATGCATAAATTGTTCTCCCATGGACTCAAAGCCACATCTGTTGAAAACAAAACAAAGCATTCAATGTGCTGAGTAAAATCAAAACATAACAGCAGAAGGGTAAGAGAGAGTTTGATTAGGCAAATTAAATGGCATGAAAAAGTTTTCAATTGATTTAGAAAATGATTGTATGCTTTTAAAAAATATATTGATTATCTCTAATGCTTTGAGAAAGAAAGCATAATGTGTACTATGACAACAAGACAGTCTCACATATGGTGAAACACATACATGACTTGTGCACCTGGCTTTTTAGTAGTCCTATATCAGGACAGAGGTTGCCCATTTCATTTAAGTGAGATGCAGTGGCTTGGTTTGTTGATTTTTTTTTTTAACAAATAGAAAGTGAATTATGATGTTGCCACACTGATAAAGAAGCAGTCCTTATTGTTCTGTCAATAAAATTAATTGCTAAAATTGAGGAGCCATAATAGCCACTATCATGTTCTGATGTTTCATAAATATTTAACTGTGTAAGACTCCTGAGGTCAAAAGGGCTAATTCCATTTAGTTTCCTGAATAGTCATGCAAATTTGACTACTAAGAAAGTGAAGTGAATAATAATGACAGATCTTTATATATAGTGTTCTTTGATACAGACACGCTGTCTCTATTTACTCCATAAAGTAGCCTTTTTGTAAATAACACTTGAAGATTTTTAGCAGAGAGCTCTGTTAGAGTCTAATATCTGCTCCTTTAAGCTTAACTTTATGTCTTGTAAAAGAGAAAAGTAGCCATGAAGCTAAAATGTTTTGTAATATCTAAAACAATTCTCAACACATTTCTTGGCAAGTTCTACATGTAAAGCCCATATGAAGAGAAATTACTCCTTTCAGAATAATGAATCCATACTTCATAAAAAGTTCTAGACTTTAAGAAGTGGACAGATAAATTTTGGTCCAATTAGAGCATTATTCATGTCGGATTATTAATACCAGCCTTTTCTGATTCTGCAGCTCTCCTTTCCTCCTGTCTTCCCTCCACTGATGGTTCTTTACTTAAAATCCACCTTGTCACACTTTTTTCTCTACACTTGATTATAGCTGTTAAACAAGAATTGTGCACAAAACAGGTGTTGACCACAGTCCAGTGTGAGTTTCACTGATATTTCAAATATATCAAATGCATCCCATTGACAGAAGTCAATGGACCTTTTTTTAACATTCTTTTTGCTTGCACATGTTCTTTGCTATAATTGCTTGCATTATTGCTGAAGGTAATTTTTTCTTACTTACTTTTTCAAAACTCATGACTAATCAAAATTATTATTTGTAAAATATGTCAAAAAATAGAATAAAGAAAACAAAGAAATAATCATGTTAGCTTAGATCGAAAGCTTTCACCATACAAAAGGGAAAGCAGATGTCTTAATGGGTCAAATGAGAGAATGAGAGGAATTCAGTCTTTTCCACTACACAACTTCTCTATGATCTATTCCTGTGGCAAAGTAGTAACTCATCTAATTTTCTTCCAGTTCTATGTCAGCTTCATGAACTAGTAAATACATTTCAGCTCTGAATATGAAATAAGAAAAATACGAACTGAAACTCAGAGAGCAGCGATCATGGTTATCACAAAAACCCTTTAGGTTCAAGGATCTGCAAGAAACACTGCCGGAACCAAAGACAGTATTAAAACCATCTATCATATGCAGCATTTAGAACAATGCAGCTATTTTTCCACTACAGAAAAATATCATGGACTTTGGTGTGGTACATGTTGATTAATACTATGCCTCTAATGACAACTGCAGTCATTTAATACATGCAGCAACTATGCAGCAATGCAAGGAGGAGCTTTTTAGACTTTGGTAATGTTCAAGCTCTGAATGGCAAGAGTGGTTTACAGGAAGAGTTCAAAAAGCACATGAAAGCAAAACAAAATCAGCTAACTCTCCAAGGCAAGACGTCTGTTATGTGTCTGATATTTAACTCAAAGCCTCTAGTGGCATTTTCTTTGTGTAAATTAAACATCTCTGATGTGACTATATTACAAAATAAAACATCTTGAATAGCTCTTGCATCTCTGGAGCTCCCTCTCCTGTTTACGGTCAGCAGCCAGCCTTCTTCGGTTCCTGTTAAGGTAACCCAGACACTTATGGGTCTCAGTCAGGTTAGGCCATGTGGTCTGACTTTCCCAGATTATAGAAATTTTTTCCAACAGTGTCTCTACTGGAAATTAATGACAAAACTTTGCATGCCAATATCTACTGATATTTGTATAGAAAATAGTGAATAAAATTCATTGCACCATAGAACCACCTTGAAAAATTATTGAGGAAAGTTCCAAAAAGACATTTATTAAGCATGCATGCAAAGGCCCACACCAGAATTGAGAAACTGATCTCAGGCAGACACAGTAGTTGAGGATTTTAAAAATGTTAAAGGTTTTTTCAGAGAATTTAACTAGAAGTTGTTTGCTACCAAACAGTTGGCCTAAATGTATCTGTTGTTCCATTATTGATGAGGAACATAAGACAAATTTTCAGAATGCTCGACGTTTTTCCTTATGTGGTTGCACTCAGTTAATCGTAATAACTTTGCCAGACTGTTTCAGGCTGTAATTTTTCATGCTGAATGTCTAATTTAGGCTGATAATTCTGATAAAAAATTAAACTAGGACCATTCTAGCCATTTCCAAGAACAAGGATATTGAAAAGACATCAACTTCTTGTAATTTCAATTCATTTACTACATGCTGTTCTAAATGTCATATGCTAGACTCACCATACACTAAGTTCTGCACTAACACAGAAAAAAAGGTGGTCCCCATCCCAAGAAGCTTATATTATAACAGTCAAGTGAGCAAAAACCCAGGTCTAAAAGCCAATGAAGAAATACATGGAAACAAGGAAACACTATTGGACACCGTGATAGGCAGTGTCAGTACAATACCAGGAATCTAAATTCTGTTTGAGTCATTTCAGTCTTCAAAAATGGGTGATATTGCTCTTACCTCTGCTATAAACCAAAGAAAAAGAACTAACTGAATAACTAAAGAAATAAAAACGTTAGTAGAAGAATGTTGAGAAAACATGTTGGTGTGGGTTTTTCTTTAAAACAGATATGGAATAGTATTCTTTGAAAGAAAAACAGAATACCAAATCACACCACCATTGTATACGCAATTGCACTATTCAAAGGATAAAAGGAAGACTGCACACACCTACTTGCAATGAAGCAAGCTAGAGAAATTGACCTGTCCGCAGGATTTTCAATGCTTTGTTTGCTGCATGAGTTTCTGGTTTGAGATTATTTAAGTGAACTACCTTGGTTTGGGAAGGCAGACATTTTGTAAAATTCTTAAGATCTGTGGGACCACCATAGACATTTCTAATAAATTTGGCTTTTTATTTAGAAAAACTATTCAGCACATGTTCAGCACTATGAATTTCTGTCTCCTCATGAAGTGAAACCTGCTCCACAAAATCTACTCTTAGCATCTTTCAGTTAAACTACTGATTCAACTGTGCTTCACACATAACTGAATTCAAACTCCAAATTCAGATGTTTTGAGCTGTGTCACACATAGTTATGTTATATCCTGATAGAATATCTTTTTCCTTTACAATGATATCAAAGTCTTCCTTGTTTTTCAAACATATATTTAAGGAGGAAAAATATTTTGTTGTCTACTCAGATTATTTCTGGACCGTCAATTGGAATTGGAGCCCCATTGGGTTGAGTGCTATAAAAGCACACAGTAAGAGAAAATTTCTGAGTCAAAGCACTTATATGCTAGTTTGTATGAATAACAAAACAGTGAGAGAAAAGAGGAGAAAAACCTGATTTCTTAAGTAAAGACAAATATTTGGACTTCCTAAATATTACAGCACTCTGACTACTTCTTTGAGTTATGACAGTTGTGGGGATTTACCCTTTACTACTTCTGCTGCAGGAAAACATTATCAAAAAGAAAAAAAACATGTTTGAAAAGTTAATGTACATAAATAAAAATTACACTTCACATTCCTAGCACAAATCCTAGGTTG
Organism: Acanthornis magna; assembly: GCA_036785705.1. NCBI lineage: Eukaryota > Metazoa > Chordata > Aves > Passeriformes > Acanthizidae > Acanthornis > Acanthornis magna. The sequence goes on from JAWUZG010000034.1 coordinate 7,993,668, forward strand.
TGATTTCCAGAAATTCCTAATTTATCCAGTTTCAGAATTTTCGAAGAAGAATTCTGGCAAGTATTTTCAAATTTGCTTTAATCCAATGATTATTTAGTCCAGCCAAAACAAACTAAAAAATTGGAAGTTTTTGAAAGAACTGAATTAAACTAGTCATTTGAGTAAGGAAATATTTCCCGAGCAAAGAGAAAATAATTTTGCCCAGTACTGGAATTTCCAGTCCTTATCAGGTTTGAGAAGATGATTGTAGGAAACTATGAGTTCCTTTAAGATTCCTTCTCTTGCCCCAAAAGTAACACATTTCCTTTCCTTTAGAAAGCCTGTTTACATGTGCTAATATTCCCTTCACCTGCTACGTTCTAACACACATCTGTTTATTTCAAGTGCATAGACTGACTCTCATACAACACTATGAAGAATGGTTGCACAAAAAAGTTTGTGATGGAGCATCTTAGGCATCATAAAATAGCAGTAAGATAATATCTTTGTTTTCAGAACAGCTTGCCTGTAATACTCGGCCAGTAATATTTTAGTAGGGCAATAGATGAATATATCAGTTTAGATTAATTTGTATAATGGCACATTTAAGAGACTGACTTTTTGAAGTTTGTTCCATCTCCACGTGTAATTTTTGGCTCCAGCATAATCACTGCCGTACTGTCTTCTTGCACATGGTAAACTAGCCATCTGGATAGTGTGTCAGCATTAATGTTTTCACACCCTCAGCTTCCTGTGCTAAATGAAGTCAAATTCCTGAATTATGGCAGCCCACCTGCACATAATTTTTTCCATAGTCTGTGACTACAACTTTTCTTCCAGAAGCATACAACTTAGTATTAGTATTCTGAAAACTGTGAGGTAAGTTTTAAAGGTCTAGGATTTAATTGCACTTTGAATTGCCCGTGGAGACAGGATTGACAAGACTGTAGCTCAAGGTCAAGAAGGATTCAACATCTCTTGTGAGCCCTTCCAGGTCCACTGTCCCCATTCATTTTTCATGCATTCATAGGGCAATTTCGACTGATCATTTTCCCACCTGTGAGATCATAGCTGGAAATTAAGACAGAATGCTGTCTTGGTTTCTATTTAATTCTGGACACCAGTCTGGCTTTGGCTCCATTTGCGTGTGCTTGTGTTATGTTCTGAAACAGATTGCTAGAGAAAAAAGTACTCAAAGCATGTTTTGAAATTTATTTCATATCTTCAAGGATTTCTCTGTGGTTGATACATATAAAATGTGATAGAAGCTATGAAGGAGAGAATTCAACAGAAAACAAATCCCTGGTTCTAAACAAAAAAAATTTGAACCAAGATGCAAATTTAAAAGTTCTTATAATATGATTACAGTCCCACAGAAAACCAGTGGTTTGGGAAGCTGTCCTTAGTGATTCTAACAGTGGCATAGACTGTCAATTCAGAGTTCACCACATCTTTTTTAATTATCTACTTTTCCTTTAAAGTTTCTAGAAGAAATTAGCACAATTTCCAGTGTTTGGCGAAATAATAAGACTAATTACAAAAGCTAATATTCTTTGGTGCTAATATTTTTTGGGTATTTCTGTAGGTTCCTCAACAAGTGGGCCACAACAAGGCTGAAGTTGAGATGTCAAATTGTCCCTCTCTTGTACTAAAAAATGTTTGGGAGAATACAGCTTTGAGAATTTTTGTCCTAATTCTTGACTAAACCATGACCTCAATGGAACACTAATAAGGAAGCTGACAGCCCAAAAGAGAGTGCTTTGTAATTTCATAGTAATATCTTCCCTTGCAGGTGGAAGAAGGTCCCAAACCTTCTGTTTGCTCCCCATTTTCAGTTCCAATTAAATGCCTGGAATGCAGAGACATTTCCCTACAAAATTTTAACTCAACCTTAGTATTTAGAGTCAGGAAGGAACTCCAGAAAAGAGGATTTAAAGCAGAAAGGAAAAAAAAAAGTGTTTTATTGCAGATGATAGATCCAACATCAAGCAAAGTAATCACGTACAAAGTTAAGCTTGAGTTTGACTGACATGTATGGCTCAAACAAGCAACAGGAAATGCATCTGTCATCGGCAGCATATAGATTTCTTTCCTATTAACTAGAAATCTTTATCACAATACATTCCCTTGAAGAGACTTTACCCACAATTCCTTCCTTATAACTTTTCACAGGTTAATTTTTTAATCTTAAGAAATGAATGCTGTTAGCATTTATATAGTTCTAGCATATTATATTCACACTTATTTATTCCAAACTTGTTCTCTATTATTATTTTACTGTTATTGATCGCTATGAGCAAAAAACAAAATAGAGGGATGCAGAAGAATAAGCTTTAAAAAGAGAGTGAAAACACAATGTAAGGATGAACCAATACACACAGGAATCAGTTAGCTTTTCCATTGATTCCAACGGGTATGGAATCAGTCCTATTCTAATTACTTCTTAGTGTCATGACATTTCATCACAGGCACATAAGAGTCTGCTTCTCTCTGAAATCTAAGCTAGAATGAAGGGTAGATAATATAAGGCTTGGGGAATTTCAAAAACTAAAAATATCCCCTGAAATAAGGCAAATAACCTCATGGATTTTTTGTTAGTCCTAATTCAAGGTTTTTGTTCCTCTGCCTTTACAAAAACCCAGCATCAAGTGTATATTTTCCGAAATAGTGTAGCGTCTCAACATCTTTCAGGCTCTTTGTTGGAGGGCATCACATTAAGTTGTCTTTGTCAAAGAACTCCTACAGAGCTAAAAGACAGAGGTTGCTAGGTACCCTGAGCTGCTTTCTGACACTTTGTTGACTGTATGGAGAGGTAGCAACCAAAATCTGCCACCAAATCTAAATAAACTAAACTTATACAGCAGTGCATCAGTCTTTTGCTTCCCTTTCCATGCTACAGTGAATCACTCATTCCTGCCACTGAAATCTGTGAATAATGTTTCCTATCTTATTACCACTAAAAGTCACTCACATACTGGGATTTGCACCATGTTTTAGCAGTGTAATGAGCCATAAGTTATGAATATTCACTAGGAAGATGAACAAAAATACCATTACCAGGATGAAGTCTTGTATACTAGTAAGTACATAGGGTAAATACTGGAAATTATTCCCTATCAATCTATGTAAAAGATTTGCAAACTTTTTTCACCTCTACCTTTTTCTTGGACTATGCTGAATATAGCACACGATATTGTTTGCTATTAACAGAAACAACAGGCCAACAGGTATTTTCATGGACATTCAAAATAACTCCAAAGCATTTAGAAAATAAGTTATATATATATTTGTGAGTGTGTTTGAATATACGTATGGACACAGGAATGCACATGCAACGCCTCTTGGCACATCATGAATCTGTAACCCTTTTCATTGACAGAGGACGAACTTCTGAAAACCACCAAAATGACAGGGGAAAACACAACATTAGTATGTGATAGAACCCAAGACAAAACTTGAGTATGATGAGTTATGCTACTCTTTTCATGGTTTTTCTTTACAGTTCTTAATCCAATAGCTCTTCAAATTCTTACCAACTTTTATGACCAAATTAAACCACAAACATAACGGTTTTGCAAAAACAAGTTCATATTAGTCCTCTGAGAAATAGTACTTCTGACATTTAAAGAAGCCAATCGTTCCTAAAGGCTTGGCAGTCTTTACAACTGTGGAGACTATATATTCATTGCTAGGACCTATAACGTGGTGGCATTGTGTGAGAACTTTTTTTTGTTTGGTTGGTTTTTTTGTGTTTTTCAGCAATATTTAGGTTACCTCAGGACAGTGCTGCCTAAAGGAAATAACAGGCTACTTCCCCTAAAAATACACTAAAATAACAGTGGACAAAGGGTCCTCCTCTGAAAACTAGCAGAAGCATCTTTCCATAAAATGTGATTCTGGAGTTTCCAGGAAAATATTCCAAGATTCAGGGAGGTGGAACTATGGAGCTGTTAAATCAACCAGCACTCAGAGGAAATAATTATTTTTATATTTTCTATCTGGAACTACCTGCAGGGACTTCTCCACAGGCAGCTGACCAGGCTCAATACAGCTCCTGAGTCACATAAGAGAATGCATCTGACACTCACAGAGATGTTGACCTCGAGACTGGCAAAGTAACCTATGACTCTCTGAGTAAGAGATGCAAAGGTCACACCTCTTTCATTTCCTTTGATTAACCAAACCTTTAGCATCTTAGAAATCACAAGGTTTCACATTTTACATAGTGCACCATATGCAATTTTTAATTTGATTTTCCCTTGCACCATTTATTTTGTTTGGCACTGCTCAGATTTTCTATTTTCCTGTGTTAACAGGTAACATTAAAGATACGCTTTGAAAAAGGACTCCTTTTGATATGCTCAAATTGATTCTTTTTAAATCAATGGGATGCTTGACCATATTTCCATTCTTGATTATTGGAAAAAGAGCAGACTAAATATAAATAAGATTTAAATCTTGTTGAAATCTAATGTTTTATATACTTCTAACTGGTAGCTCTGCTCAAAATTAGATGTTTTCTGTTGTAAACAAGGTTAAACTGACAAAGAAGTGGGATTTTGCTAGAATCTTAGGGTCTTGTTACATGCATTTTAGGTCAGATACTGTTTGCTGTGAGAGAACAGTGGTTTATTGTAGAGTTGTCAATTTAAATTAAATTACGACTTTTGAGAAACTAACTTGAAAACTTAAAGCAGTCATATGATATTATGCATTACATCTTCAGCCCATTAAGGAATCCTAAAGTAAGGTAACCAAAGACAGAAAATACTGGTTCAAATTTCAAGCCACAATAAGTGTGAATATACCCTCAATTTAATAAAATATATAATGCAACTTCCTGAGGCTTAAATTTCTTACAATTGCACTTGGAATGGGCACTTGTTTTCCCATTATTGGCCACTTTAATCTACTTATGCCCTAGTTGTCTCATTTAAAGATCACTTTATAGCACTGGGTGATGTGCATATGAAGTCTGTGTTCCACTACTGCTTGATGCAACACAACAGTTTACAAATTACTGAACTTGATCTGAAAGCTGATTTAAAAATCTATACAGACAATCAGATTTCCTTGAAAATATATACACACAAGTCTGCTGTGAGGTGGCTAAAATGAAGCAAATTTAGTTTCAGGAGACAGGAAGAAAGCCAAGACTGAAAAGTAAAGATCTAGAAGCAAATGGACACTAGCACTGACCAAGTTTGAAACCCATCCCTCCCCAGAGAAAATTAGAAGAGGGCAAAGAAGACAGGCTTTGGAAAAGTAGAATGTTTGTGCTTTTCTTTCCAGCAGACTGCATTAAATATTCAGCAAAAGGCGGGGATCAGTTTACATTACTCTTCTTGTTTCTCATGTATCGGCTGACAGGTGCTGTAAACATACATAGACAAACATGGTCCTATTCTTGCAATGCTCCAATAACTGAGGGCAGAAATACTTTTTTTCCTACAGCAGCAACATTTTGATACTTGCAGCCATAATACATTAAGATCAGGTTTGCATTCACTGCCAGAATTAAAACTTTTTTTGTCCTATTGTATAATACAAGATTTAATTCTTAGACACCCAGAGCAGGAAGATGCTTCGTAGTTAATTTGAAAGCATTATTTGTGTGGGTTTATTGAGAACTTCATAAGTAATCATTTCAGCTAAACTCCTCCCTGGCATTTAATAACAATTAAAAATGATATAAACATCTCAGGTTAACCTCTAGGTTTTACAGCTCAAGGAAAAGCACAGACTAGTGTGAAACAGCTGACCTTGGCTAAAAGATGGAAACTAGTATTTAAAACATTCACTCATTCATGTTTAAGAGATGTCATGGTAAATAAATAATGACTGTTTACACTTAGTCCTAAATGTCTTCTTTTTCCACACTATAGGCAGCTATTTGGCTGAGATGGTATCATTCACTGATCTAATCACACTGTACCTTTTTTCTCACTTGAATTGTACTTTTGGCTGTCACTTGCTCTTTTGAACAAAGGTTTACACTATTAAAAGATATCATAATAGCATATCATTCTTTTTACTAAATTGATATTCAAATCAATAACAATAAGGGCAGTCTTCTCTTTGTACCTAGGAAAATGCACCATCTGCATTTGGCTTCTGATATTTTGCTGTGAGCAAAATTTAAGCATAAGGAAGTGCTTAAGATTCCCCTTAAGTTAAACTGCAATTCTAAGTATTTTATAATCTTCATAACAGTCAGAGCCAGTAAAATCGACCCTGTATATTTTTATTTCATCTCTGCTGGATCATATGATATTTAATAATTGGTTCTGGCACCTCATTGCAAATTATTATAACTTTGAGATTCAACAGTTTTATTGAACATATGGGCAGCACAGTCACAGAACATATATATGATACAGACTATCAAGAGGACCTTCTGTCATGTTTTGGTGAGCTTTAAAGGGTCAGGTAAATTTTGTTGGGTAGATTTGTGCTGTGTTTCCACATTCTTTGTTTTGTGTTTATTTAGTGGGCTACCTTTTTTTCCTTGTGTTAAAATTCTTTCCTGTAAAGACTGACTCCATGCACAACTGCATTTGTTGGTATTGATGTGTGTACTATTCTGTCAGGCTTCTACACAGCATTGAAAAGCAGCATCTGGAATGGACAGGAAAGACAATCATTGGTCCTTAGTGAATGACTTTCCTGTCACATGGTACCATATTGTCTCAGTGTTTGTTTCAGTTAACACTACATAAAGTTGCTGAAAGCAAAAGAGCTCACCATATTAAGGAAAATGAACATGCTTAAGAAGCCTCATTATTAATAGTGTACTAGATGGAAATTTGATAACAAAATTCGAATGACTATTTAAGAAGCCTATACACTGCAGTATATTTATGTCTGGAAAAATAATGTACCTTCTCGCAACACAATTTCTCAAAGCAATGCTATTTTGGTGCAGCTCTGGCTTCTGCATCATACCTAGCCTGATTTTCATCTATGAGTCTGTATCATTTGCTGTATTAGACTATACATGAATAGAAGCAATTGTGCGTTCCCTGAATACGTAAATGTCCCATAGATTTCAGTGGGAAATGTGTGTGTGAAAGTAATAATATCTAGCCATTATGTAGATTATACGCAAATAATTGCATAACAAGTTGTACTGAAAAATAAATAGAGATGGCTTGCTGACACATGTATGTGCGTGTGTGTGTATATATTAAAAAAGGAAGCCTAATTTACAAAAACCAGTTTATTTTATTTTAATTCTGCTAAAAAGCTAACCACTCTGCCACAGTATTTTCTCCTCTACTGCATTTTCAAGGTTGTGAAGGTGAAGAATTAGGAGGTTAATCAGCATTTACATGTTTTTCAATGCTTACTTTTACTATGCCAGGCTGCATTTTTATTAATGGGGTTTCTAAATCTTTCTATATAAATTCATTTATAGACATCATATATATAGGGAATACCAAAAGAAAAAAATCCCATGCTTTTTGGACCTTTTTGGTTTTATTGGCACATATTCAATTGATTTTCACAGCTAAGGTTGGGAAATATTAGTTAGGGTAGTCATCTGTGAAAGTATATTATGTGAATTCTGCTAATGAATTTGAAGAGCAGTATAAAGGTTTAGGTATACCTGCTTGCTTCCACAGAAGATGTACAAGTACTGAAAGTACTCTGGTCCAGAATGCTCACACCTTTATGCAGCAAAGCTCTTACTAGAACATGAACTAGTTTTCTGATTACTTGCCTGGCATAATTTGAACCAGTAGGTGGAGTCCTTGCTAATAATAATTGCATGAACAAATCTTGTTAATATACACTAAGGGCAAGATATTTTTCATATAATAAACTGCTAAAATCGTATTTGCTTTAGGCTTCTTGTATTGGTATAATTAGCTAGAAATAGCAGTAAAAGGGCAGAGATAAAATATGCATAGACCTATAGCTATCTTTCAGAAAACAGAAGAAAACACAGTTTGGAAGAGCCAAACATTCTTCAGAAGAGGTCTTTTGGAAAATATATTAAGCATAACTTGATAACTAGAAAGCTGGTTTTGTTGTTGGTTTGGCTTATTGTTGTTGTTATTTTCTTTTTTTCTTTTTTTTTTCTTTTAAATCAAGATACTTTTTCCAGCACATCTCAAATTCCAAAGATTAAAAATCTTCCACGGTAGAGTTTAACTGAAATCCAAAGTTCTATATACCAACTGACTCAGGACTGTCGTTATAATCTAGAGGTGTTTCTATAACATAATGTAAGCTCAGATAAGAGGACTGTGACTACTACTTTACAAACTTGAGATTTTCAAAATTTCCCACTTTAGAGCTGCCTATGGGCACCTGAAATGTGTCAAAAATTTTGGTAGCAAAGCTCTCCAAAAGCTCATTCTTTACAGTACATGCCAAAAAAAAAAAAAAAAAAAAAAAGCTTTAAAAAGTATCAAATGGCAAAAGCAATCTACTGTTATTTATCATAGGCAAGTGGCCTCCCCTTTAGGTAACTGATGTCTATGTTTATTCAAATTTTTGTTTTGCTCTCCAATTCAAGAACCATTATGACTCTAATGGAAAAGTTTTACAGAAAATGAAAATTTTCCCCAAAACCACACATGTAGTGACACAAAGTACCCACAACCCCCCTCAAAAAAAAGAATAAATATATTGTTGTGAGTTATTTCAGTCAAAAACTGAAACAAACATACAAAACTGAACATATATGTCCTATATGAGTGATTGGTATAAATTTTGAAAGATTACACATATGGATAGACCCTTATCCTTTTTGAAAGAAACATCTGCCCACTTTCCTCTTTCATTAAATGCAGGATGTCATGACATAATTCTGGGAAATGGTTTAGCTCTGAGATCTGAAGGAGAGGATGTTGATCAAAGACTAGTTCAGTCTAAGATTTGTGGTCTCAGGGTAAGGCAATATTAAAAGATCACCTTCACTTTTTCAGTCACCCGATGACTATTTTAAATATCTTATATCATGAGCTGTGGTGCATGCCATTGTTAGGTATAGAAATCTAGTATTATGTAGAGAGCATCTCTGGTAGTGAAACTAGGGCCAGATACAAAATGAGCAAGTTCTCATGTGGAGAAGGGATCTTCACTTGCAAGTGCCTACAGCCAAAGTTGGTTATTTGTCCTGGCCTCTGGAGGATTCCTCATATTTTATCTTCAAAGTTACTGTGGTACTTAATCACACCTGTCTAGGTACAGATTCATATTTTTGTGAGGATAGCACCTGACTTCCACCAAAATGAAAGTAGGTGCCCTAAATCAGGCATTCCTTCACCCAAGTGCCTGAAAGTTATTCAGTAGCTAATCCTCCAAGTCTTGTTACATGCATCAAAAACTGTAATCCTCACAAAGTGCAATGCGTCTGCTACAGTCTTCTAAGAGACAAAATGGTTCCCTCTTTCATATAATTGCCTTTCCTGTGAAATACAAGCAAGAGATTCCTTTTCCTCCATTGCCTATGGGTGACTAATCCTACACTTCCTTTTTTTTTCAAGGCGATGCCCTACAGAATGGCTTAAGTGTAGGAGTGTCACTTTCTATCCTTTCCACTGAAGCTTTGAGAAGAGAAAACCATAAGAAAACAGAACTAAGCAAGATGTTAGGGACTGCTAACTTGTGAGTTCTAATTCCCTGATTCAAGTTCTCCTTACGTATTTCAAGTTAAATCTAAACGACCATAGAAAAACTTCAGCCAATGTATTTACATTAACTCTGGGAATCGTTAGAATTGCAAGGGAAAACGTAAGCAGAAAAAACCCTATAAAATCATCACAATGCAGTAAAAAATTTTTTCTAGTTTACATACATAATGAATACTATGGTGTGCACAAAGATGGAACAGAGAAAAAAGCCTAATTTTTTCTGCAAACATTTCAAGTGAAGAAGTTTTCAATCTGCTTAGACAATTTTCCTTCAGTTAAGGTATGTGGGGCCTACAGCAGTGAAACCTGTTGGTCCAAAATCCATTCTTAGCTTTGCATGGTCAACTCTCGTGTACCTTTCAGATATCTTTTGCTATCTGCCCTAAAGGAACATAGAATCAACATTATTGGTTATGCTAGATTAACACAGATAACCAAATCATGGTGCTAAAGAATAAATTTTCTTCTTTGTACCAAAAGTAGATTTATCAAAGAGCTAAGTGAGGAAATCTTGAGATTGTCTTACCACAAACCACATCTATAGTTCTATTATCTAAATGGATGCACTTCCACTCTTGTCTTATTCAAGCCCACTCTAATGTTTTTTCTAGGTCTATTATCTTGTGTTTTATCATATGCATAGCAGCATTTCTAGAGACATATTTTTGTTGTTTAAATCTTGAAAGAGTTCTGTGACTTTGCACCTCATTGGACCAAATGGATAAACCAGATTATTCATTTTGAAAGACTAGCACCTAGCAGTGAAAGATACACTGGGACAGATACTTTCTATGGTAATGTAGAGTAGACTTAATTACCATTTTATTAGATCTTGGGACCATGAAATATTTTTACAGATTTAGTTATTTTTTAAACAGTCATAGGCATATTATTATTATAGGACATCTTACCTGCATGCATATCTCATTAATTTTTCAGCACTGTACAAAGACTACATATGAACATGCATTTTCCACATTGCATATGTGTATTTTAACATGTTTATTGTTAAGTTATGAGGGGATCATAAAAATTCAGGTGGTCAAGTTCTGAGCTTTCTGAATCAATATCTGATTATAAATGGATTTTATTTGGATGTGACTTATAGCCTACTATTTCAAGAATGCTGATTGCCATGAGGTCCCAATGTTAAGTCTCTAGACTATTTTCTTCCCAGCTGAGGAAAAAAAATCATTCAGAAAAAGGTACTTTTCTCTTCATATAAGTCAATAAATTGGGGTAGGTTTACTTTTTAGAATTTCGATGCCTGTTATTTAAAGATCATTGCACAAACAACTCTTTTAATAAGTTATCTAAAATCTACATAAAATATTATTCAAGACTGACATTGAGGATGCCTGTAACAGCAGTATCAATATTACTTACCCAGAAATTTCTAATATGCACATTAAATGAAGCAGCAGCCTTCTTGGAAGAAGCCTACCCTGGCTTGCAACCATACAGAGACACGGCCAGACAACTCAGTCACAAAGCACCCATAGCAATTTTCTCTACACAAAACACATTTCTTTATATCTTTCACCTGATCTCCAGCCTGAAAACCCAAGAAGCGAGGTTGGCAATGTCGTTTTCCACGCTACAGCCATAATTCCATTTAGAACAGGTTGTGCCATTCTTGCACAGGTGTGCATTTGTAAAAAAGAAAACTGTGGTTTTCCCACAGAGTTATCTCCTATGAGTCCTTTACACCTTTCACTTGCCTGTGCCAATGCTCAGCTGTCTGTATTCAGCTGTGTGTTGGATTGCTCCAGTGCTCTGTTCCATGAATCATGACAAGGTGATGACGGTCATGCTACCTGGTTTGCTGGCTTTGGAACAAAGGACTGTACACCAGAAACTCTCCACACATATCATGTAACACAGTAAAAGTGAGTATTTTTCTGATTTTTTCCCATTCCAAAAATCAGAACAATTAGATCATAATTACAGATTCCTTCATAAAAAACCTACTGGTCTCATTTAGTCATTGAAATTTATTAATGAAATGACAGGCACAGCCCGAGTGGCTTAGATCCTGCTAAAGTGGTAGGTCCAGGATATGAAGCATAATTTTCAGGCAGGCATGAAGCTTTAATTCTGCTGTGGCTCCCAATATCATCTCAGTTTCTAGTATGCTCCAATAACTTTGTCAATATGCACCTGAGAGGTCTTTTCTGCTTTAACATATTCCTTAGTCCTCTACCCCTCCCCCCATTATTTATCTCTTTTTATTCTGCATGTGTCATTGCTTATGTACACACTTAACATATTTTTATTCCTCTCATTTGAAAAAAAATATTTTGAGTTCACTTGCTTTTTTGTCAGTTGTCATTCATTTTACCTTGTTTTGCTTGCTTCAGTATGTTACTTCCCCTTATATTGTGAACTATGTCATCTGTGCCAATGTACATCCCTTGATAGTGAGTATGCAGTAGACTTTACTGAGAAATAGAAAAGAGAAGTGTTAGCCACTGCTCTCACCAAGATTATATTCTCTCTTAATAGAAGCTGTTGATAGATCCTGTGAGGCTACAACACTTAGGGTGTTGACTTGTGGAATGAAATCCTCTACACACAAGCACAGCAAAATATTTTGGTGAAAAGTAATTATCAGAAATAGTGACACGAGTAAATTAGTTAACTACATTTCAGCAGGAAGCTTGAGTTACCCCTGCCCGTTCTTGTTCCAGACCCATCTAAAATCAGCAGTTCAGCTTAATGATGTCACAACATTTGCCAGGCTGTGGGCACTGAAGAGAAGATGTGAAAATACTCCCACTGAATCAGATCCTCTCCTCTCACTAAGCGCAGTTAAACAGCCCATCTGTCTCACATTGGAACTGATATCTTTGAAACATCATTCTATTATTACCACTGTGGTTCTAAAAAACTGTCCTTAATTTTAGACATCATACAAGCAAGTTTTTTAATTCTCTGGATATTGTTAACCCAGATCTGAAACACTGACACTGAACAATGCAAGCACGCTCCTCTTAGTAGGATATGGCTCAAGTACTGTACATCACCATTCATTTTACCGAGGATAACCTTTTGTGAAATACAGATATCCTACATTAAAAAAAAATCACAACAAAGAATCCGACCCCTCCCTAATCTCTAATAATTTTGAAAGTGTGAATTGAAGAGGACTGAGAGACAGATGGGTCTGGATGATCAAGTTACCTGTTATAGCGGCACATCTGCCAGGGCAGTCAATCACTGTGATGTCTCTGACAGGTCGATGGAGACTGAGTACGAAAGGCTAAAGCTGCACTTGAATTTGCTCCGGTTAAAAAAATCTGTCTGCAGCACACAGATCCTTGGAAAAATACTTCAGTCACAATAAAAAAATCATAGTGCATTGAGAAAGCATAATTGAGAAATAGATCCATTCTTGATTTTGTTTGGGGCTTCCTTGCTTCAGGAATCAATCAAAAATGGAAAAAAGTTGCAATAATATAAATATATTTTGGTAAAATCATTTCACAACAAAGGAGATGCTGAATATGAAACACCAGAATAGAAAGAAAGGTTAAGACTGTCAACTAACAAAACTAAATAAACTGTGGCACTGGAGTAGTTTATTTTTTCTGAATCTATGATTACATTAATTTGCATTAACCATGATGTCTTTCTTCTGTGTTTTCCAGTGTATTTATTTTCAGAGCTGCTGCTCTATACGCTAAGGTTAATTGTCCTGAAAAAAGCTTACACTAGGAAGTACTGAGTACCAAGAAGGTTTTTCACAGTTACAAACAACTTTTAGATTTTTGTTACATATCGCATATGTGTTAAAATGAGTATAGTGCTAATTGGATTGCTATTTTACCACATTTGCACCAATGTAATTTCTACTTCTTGGACAACAGAGCTCAGAATAGTGTAAATGTAAGGCCAGAGAAAGTGGTCCAGGATACAGGAAAACCCCTTATAAGCGCCAAAGGTTTTTGACCCTTAAAGAGAGATTATTTGATTTTATTCAATGAAGCTCACACAAACTCCTGTAACAGGAAGAAAACACTGAAAGATATAATTCAAAAATACCTTTTGCAAATATAGTATTCATTTCGTTTTCAAACGTTTTCAAGATTGTCCACAAATGAGCCAATACTTGGAAGAAAATAAGTGATTGTCAAAAAAGCCTTTCATATGTCCAAACTGCAAAACAAATAAATACCTATGAAATACTAATTTAATATGTTTTTACTTA